>JAXQQM020081703.1:0-195395 GCA_034641835.2 Pinus albicaulis | reverse complement strand
TGTGGTTAGGGTAAGTCTATCAAGACTTTGGGCAATAGCCTGATCATTCTCTGTGAGTACTTTGATACTCTCATTCAGACAGGTAGTATTATAGTCTTGTTTTTGCAAGACTCTTCCAATCATCAGTTTTATCTCTGAATTAGCTTCATTCAGAGAGGAGAATTCTTTCTTCAAATATTTTTCCAAACTGGAAATTGCCAAATTCGTCCAGTTGGTTGCAGCAATTGATTCCCTTACTGATAATGATGATTCATCAACATGAGATGGAAGTAACTTATACATCTTTCCATCTTGTTGTATGATCACAAAATTTCTCCAAGGAGGAAATTCTGTCTCTCTTTCAAGCATTGAACCATCAAGAAGTTCCCATTTATGCTTGCTGGGTGCTCCAATTCTTATCATATTTACATTAAACCGCAAGAAAAATTCTCTGATCAAGTTTTCCTCTTTAGTTCTAACTGCTATCAAAGACTTAGGAAAATTGCGCTTGGATAGCATAAACTGTATTTTAGGAGAAAATACTGGCAATTGTAATGGAGATGGAATAACAACAGAATGTTGTTCCAATTGAGAATCAACATATTCATCAGACTGTTTGATCCTTTTTTGTTTGGCTTCATTTTTGAACTGTTTGATCAAAGAGTCTTCAATTTGATTTATTGCAGGATAGTACCATTCATAGAATGATATCCACTGGTTGTTAGCTTGCATCCAAGCTTTCCATTCAAAATCATTTTGACAATTAAATTATTTCCTATCCTTCTTATCCAGAAGTTTTACTTCTTCTATGTACAAATGTTCCTTTTCATGAGTGTAGATGTCCCGATTGAACATCTTCTTTTTCCAAGGGTCTTATGGATCATAAGGACCTATACCTTTGAATATTTTCAGAAATGCAATAATTTCTGAATCAGAAGGAATTTCAACATACTTTGGAATTTTATCAATTGGATTTCGTCAGTAAGAAGGAATAGCTGAAGGATCAACAAAACCTAGACCACGGGATGTAGTCAGTGAAACAAACTGTACAAGGAGATCTTCATGTACATTAAAAAATGTAACTTGTTTGTAATTTTTTTCTGAAGAATCTGAAGAAGGAACAGACTTAATCATATTTATTCTCCTGGAATGATTAGATGACTTTCCATGAGGCTGAGGAGGATCTGTGGAGAATTGACAATGTGTTTTTGAACAATGAGGGTGATCACAGACTGATGCTAAAACTGGAGGATTGACATATTGTACTGATGCCATAGGAGAAATCATAGGAGGCTCGGCAAACCATGCTTTTAATTTAGCATAAATATCTGGATCTACTAAAATCATAGGTTCCTTTGAAGATGTGGACTGAGTTTGTGAAAGAGTTGGAACCATTGGAGAGGTAGTGTAGGTTTAACCCTGAATAGAAATATCTACACACGATTCTTATAACGAAAAATAAACAGCAAGAGCATAAACATAAAACAAATAAATACGAGAGATTTTCCCACAGGATCCCAAATCGGACGACCCGACTGATTTTCATTATAATCCTTTTAGTGTTACAACACATATATATACATGCGAAGCATACATAAACCCCAATCCATTAACCACAGTTAGAAAATAATCGTAGTTCCCTTAACCGGATCTACAAAAATACCGGGGGCCGAAAACCATCGAACCCAAACCATGTGCAAAACCATGCACAAAACCATGGGCGGATCCGCCTATGAGTGTGTCGCACAAACAAATTTTGACGGGGCAACGCCGGACCCTAGCGATGAGGCTGCTTCACCTCATTTGACCCCAGCTACGCCCGACGCAACATACAACGCGTGGGGCTAATCGTGGAAAGAATATAACACATACCCAACATTCTCCCACTTGTTGTTTTCTTTCCACGGGGGGCCACAGGAGAGCTTACTCATTTTTCCAATTCTTCAACACCCATTGTTTCTCTACACCAAGAGAACTTCTGAGTGCTCACAGACTTCGTCAATGCATCTGCAACATTCTTCAAAGTGTCCACCTTTACCAGCAACACCCTTTTAGCCTCAACCATATCTCTAACAAAGTGATATTGAAAATCAATGTGCTTTGTCTTTGAATGATAAGCAGGGTTCTTAGCCAAGAAAATTGCACTTTGGCTATCACAGTCTATCCTTATAGCTTCCTGTACCAACCCCATACTTGAACACAATCTCTGCAACCAAACTGCTTCCTTGCTTGCATGAGTGGCTGCTATGTATTCTGCCTCTGTAGTTGAAAGCGCCACTACAGACTGTCTTTTACTCATCCAACTGACCGCACCTCCAAATAGGCTAAACACATACCCACTTGTAGATCTTCTTTGGTCCAGATCTCCAGCCCAGTCTGCATCAACAAAACCACGAATGTCCAACATTCTTTCCAATCCTGGTCTTCCCTGGTAGCACAAGCCATAATCACTAGTGCCACGTAAATATCTGAAAACCCGCTTCACTGCTGTCCAATGCTCCTTCCATGGGTTTGACATAAACCTGCTCAATACTCCCACTGCATGTGCAATGTCTGGTCTAGTACAGACCATTGCATACATCAGGCTACCCACTGCACTTGCATATGGAACACAGGACATATCCTCCTCTTCTTCTTGTGTCTTGGGACACTGTTCAGCAGATAGCTTTACACCTACAGGAATAGGAACATTCACCGGTTTACTATCCTGCATATTGAACCTTTGCAATATAGTCTCGACATACTTCCTCTGGTTTAACCAGAGCTTCCTCTTTGCCCGATCTTTCTTAATTTCCATGCCCAAAATATAGTTTGCAGCACCAAGATCCTTCATGTCGAATTTGGAGAACAGTTGGGTCTTCAAATCTTGGATAATTTCTTTGTCATTTCCAATCAACAACATATCATCCACATACAAGACCAAATAAATAACACGGTCACTAATTAATTTAAAATAAACACAATGATCCTCCTTGCTTATGGTGAAGCCAAGTCCCCGTATATAGGTATCAAATTTCTGATACCACATCCTTGGTGACTGTTTTAACCCATACAGAGACTTCTTCAACCTGCATACTAGTTCTTTCTTACCCTTCACCATAAAGCCTTCGGGTTGCTTCATGTAGATCTCCTCTTCTAGATCCCCATGAAGAAATGTTGTCTTCAAATCCATCTGTTCTATCTCAAAATCAAATGCAGCAGCAACAGATAAAAGTAATCTAATAGAAGTAACCTTGGCAACAGGAGAAAAAATATCACCAAAATCAATTCCCGGCACCTGGGAATAACCTTTTGCTACCAACCGAGCTTTGTATTTCTCCACCTTGCCTTCTACATTCATCTTCCTTTTAAACACCCATTTGCTCCCGATGGGCTTCCTTCCAGTCGGCAACTCCACCAGATCCCATGCCTCATTTTTGTGCAAGGATGCCATTTCATCAACCATGGCCTCCTTCTAGAGTTTTCCATCCTCTGAATCTACTGCCTCCCTGACAGTTCTGGGTTCATCATCGGTTATAGTTAAGGAAAAACCTGAACAGAAAGCAGATGGACTATACCTTTCTGGTTGCCTTCTTTCCCGAACTGATCTTCTCAAAGCTGGAGTTTGTGGCTCTTCATCTTCTGAGTTTTCTTCTGTTGTAGAGTCTGATTCATCCTCCTTTAGCTCAAACTCTATCTTCTCAGGTTCCTTTGGTATGACTTCATGTGTAACAACATCTTTTACCTCTCTAAACACCACATCACGGCTGTACACAACCTTCCTTGTTTTTGGGTTCCACAACTTGTAACCCTTTAAACCATCCTTATACCCAATAAAGATGCACCTTTCAGATTTATTATCCAACTTGGTCCTTTTCTCCTTTGGAACATGTACATATGCATCACATCCAAATACCCTTAGATGTGAAAGAGAGGGTTTCTTACCAGTCCATACCTCATGTGGAGTCTTATCCTCCAACACTAATGACGATGATCTGTTAACTAAGTAACATGCAGTCTCCACTGCCTCTGCCCAGAATTCTTGTCCTAACCCAGTACCACTGAGCATGCTTCTTGCCTTTTCCATTAGCGTTCTATTCATTCTTTCTGCAACTCCATTTTGCTAAGGTGTGTATGGAGTATTTTTCTGTCGTGCTATACCACACTTCTTATAGAACTCTTCAAATTCCTTCTTGCAGAACTCCCCACCATTATCTGTCCTCAACGCCTTTATCTTCTTCTCTGTCTGGTTTTCCACCAGAGCCTTAAATTCTTTAAATTTGTCAAAGACTTCAGATTTCTTCCTCAAAAAATATATCCATGTATTCCTTGAGAAGTCATCTATGAATGAAACATAGTACACAGACTTTCCCAGTGATGGAACTGACACAGGCCCAAACACATCACTGTGCACAAGTTCTAATATCTTGTTTGCCCTCTTAGCACCAAAAGGAAAACTCACCCGATTCTGCTTCCCATATACACAATGTTCACAGAAATCAAAATCCAGAGAGCAATTAGACATACCTTCTACCATACCATTTCTATGTAGTATCTGAAGGCCCTTCTCTCCAATATGTCCAAGCCTTTGATGCCATAGCATGGTCTTTTCTCGAGAGACAGCTAGGCTTTCCACTCCACTTTCAGGAACCACATAACTGTTACACCCATCAATAACAGTGCTACCTTGTAGCTTGTACAGAGTTCCAGTCTGAACTCCCCGCATTAATACCAATGCTCCCCGAACCATCTTGCAGGCATCTTTCTCGAACACTGTTTTTACACCTGCATCATCCATCTTGCTTACAGAAATCAGATTTCTGGCCAATGTAGGAATATGCAGAACACCAGGAAGTGTTCTAATCCTTCCACCTTGCAGCTTCAGCTTGACCTTTCCACGTCCGACGATTCCGGCCTTCCTATCATCCCCTAGGAAGACATCACCACCATCATATTTCTCATACTCGCAGAACCACTCCCTATGGGGAGTGAAGTGAAAGGATGCACCTGAATCAATCAACCATGACTCATGATCTACATGTGTATTTGAAGAAGAAGCCAAATACACATCCCCACCTTCATCTGAGGTGGTTTTTGCCTCTGCAGAAGGAGCTTCATCAGATCCCTTTCCTTTCTCAGGAGCTTTAGATCTGCATTCCTTTTTGTAGTGTCCTTCCTTTCCGCATTTCCAGCACACCTTTACAAACTTTCCGGGAGATTTAGATCTCCCTCTAGATTTAGATCTCCCACTCGAAACCTTATTCTTGTTTCTGTTCTGGGACCTTCCTCGTACAGATAAGGCATCTCCATTCTGACCCTCCATATTTCTCAGTCTCATTTCCTCCGACAGCAAGGCTGAGACAATGTCATCAAAATTCAAGGTAGTTGTATTGCTACCTATTGCAATAACCAGACTGTCCCACGAGTCTGGTAGAGAACACAACAAACTGATGCACTTATCTTCATCCGAGATTTTAATATCAACAGATGACAGCTGACTTACCACAGTATTGAAGGCGTTCAGATGCTCTGTCACCGAGTCTCCATCCTTCATCCTCAGGTTATACAGCTTTTTACGTAGGAACAATTTATTCACTAGAGACTTAGATTGGTACAAAGTCCCTAGCTTTTCCCACAAGTTCTTCGCCGTAGCTTCCCCAGATACATTCAACAATACTGAATCTGAGACACACAACCGTATTGTGCTCTTAGCCTTCCGATCCAGTTTCTTCCAGTCTTCATCTAACATCGCCGTTGGTTTAGTACCTGGATCTACCGCGATCCACTGATCTTTATCCACCAGCAGATCCTCCATCTTGAGTTTCCACAACTCAAAACTCTGACCATTAAATTTCTCGATCTCTATCTTTCCGCCGCTCGCCATCTTCTTTCACCGCAAGAATCGATCCCGCAGATCTCCCACTGAACAAGGTCTACCATAGGCCCGAGCAAAAAACCCTCAACAACAAAGGCGTCCCCTTGAAGCCGAAACAGCTCCGATACCAAATGTAGGTTTGAACCCTGAACATAAATATCTACACACGATTCTTATAACAGAAAATAAACAATAGCAAGAGCATAAAACATAAAACAGATAAACACAGAGATTTTCCCCTGGATCCCAAATCGGGACGACTAGATTGATTTTTCATTATAATCCTTTTAGTGTTACAACACATATATATACATGCCGAAGCATACATAAACCCCAATCCATTAACCCTGGATTAGAACATAACCATAGTTCCCTTAACCGGATCTACAAAAATACCACGGGTCGAAAACCATCGAACCCCAAAACCATGTGCAAAACCATGCACAAAACCATGGGTGGATCCGCCTATGAGTGGGGACTGCTTCGCCCCTCGTGACCCCCCAGCTACGCCCGACGCAACATACAGCGCATGGGGCTAATCGTGGAAAGAATATAACACATACCTAACAGGTAGAAGATTGACGATGCTCAAATGTGCATCTTCTTGGAAATCTAGTGACAACTTGGTCATCAGACTCAAAGATAATAGATTGGGCAATTGCAATTGGCTTTCTGGTATTGCGTTTCCAATTAGTTACCCATTCATCTGGAGGAGTAAGTTATCTCTTGGGGACTGATACTGGGGCAACAGGATTGCAGGTAGAATCATACCAGATTAATGTGACAGTACCAGATCCTTGTTCAGGAGCATGCAATACAGCGGGAATAGTTGTGTTATAAAAACGAACACAAGTAATATAAAAAATAGTCAAATTTTTGGAATTGGTGTCAAAATATTCATATCCTTGGGTTTGAACACCCAAAGTGAGACATTTTAGAATGTTTGGATCATCAAGGGCAACAGAAAAATCTGGGAAAACATCATATTGGACAGGGCCATCAGACAAGGTAGTCTTAATTCCACTAATGAGGGCTTTTGTGAAGGATGTCCATCGATTATCAAGCAAGGCTGAGAAAAAAAATGTCGTTTGACCTTTTCTGTGGAGAGAATTTAGGCCTACTCTCACCATCCCCAGATGGACATACTTATAACCAGACTTTAGAGCAGCTTGAATATGTTTCTGTTCTAACAAAGGAACAGTCATCATGGAATTTAAATTCAATTCGTTGCGAATAGAATTTTCTTTGATTTTGATCTTGCTCAAAGCTTTAAATTTAAAAGGAGAAATACCTTTATATACATCAGAAGGAGAAACATTAGGAAGTTTCCATGCTTCAGAAGGGTTTGTTTCTTCTAAATTTAAACATGCAGAATTTGCGGGAGCTTCGGGAGTAACACAAAGAGACTCTAAACCAGAGCGTAACTGTTCTTCATTTTCTAAATCATCAAAGTGTTTAGAACCAAAACGACCCATAGAGCAAGAAGATGAATCCATTGCATAGAGAGTATTGTAGATACTAAGAGAGCAAGTTATCAGGAGGTATTTGGGAAATCACTTAGCTGAGAGATTGTGGCTTCCACGCACAAGTTCTAGTTGAATGTCTTCAATGCCTTCAACGGCTTCCGCGGCAACACAGGCTACAAACGCTATTCACGACATCAAGAAAACTATCTAGCGCTCCACTCAAACAATATCTTTTCAACAACAAAGGATTACTTATCAAATCACCTCACTCAAACAACAACTTGGCTTTCATACCATTTACAGGATCAACACACAGGTGCACAGGTGCAAGAAATTTTATTCATCTTATGCAACAGAATAAATTACAATGTCTTGCACCTGTGCACCTGTGTGTTGATCCTATAAATGGTATCAGAGCCAAGTTGTTGTTTGAGTGAGGTGATTTTCTAAGTAATCCTTTGTTTTTGAAAAGATATTGTTTAATTGGAGCGCTAGATATTTTTCTTGATGTTGTGAATAACGTTTGTAGCCTGTGTTGTCGCGGAAGGCGTTAAAGGCGTTGAAGACGTTCAACTAGAAATTGTGCTTGGAAGCTGCAATCTCTCAGCTAAGTGATTTCCCAAATACCTCCTGATAACTTGCTCTCTTATTGTCTGCAATACTCTCTATGCAATGGATATATCTTCTTTCTCTATGGGTCATTTTGGTTCTAAACACTTTGATGATTTAGAAAATGAAGAACAGTTACGTCTGGTTTAGAGTCTCTTTGTGTTACTCCCGAAGCTCCCGCAAATTATTTATGTTTAAATTTAGAATAAACAAACCCTTCTGAAGCATGGAAACTTCCTAATGTTTCTCCTTCTAATGTATATAAAGGTATTTCTCCTTTTCAATTTAAAGTTTTGAGCCAGATCAAAATCAAAGAAAATTCTATTCGCACCGAATTGAATTTAAATGCCATGATGACTGTTCCTTTGTTAGAAATGAAACAGATTCAAGCTACTCTTAAGTCTGGTTATAAGTATGTCCATCTAGGGATGGTGAGAGTAGGTCTAAATGCTCTCCACAGAAAAGGGCAAACGACATTTGTTTTCTTGGCCTTGCTTGATAATCGATGGACATCCTTCACAAAAGCCCTCATTGGTGGAATTGAGACTACCTTGTCTGATGGCCCTGTCCAATATGATGTTTTCCCAGATTTTTCTATTTCCCTTGATGATCCAAACATTTTGAAATGTCTCACTTTGGGTGTTCAAACCCAAGGATATGAAGATTTTGACACCAAGTCCAAAAATTTGACTACTTTTTATAT
The DNA here is from genome assembly GCA_034641835.2 of Pinus albicaulis. Lineage (NCBI taxonomy): Eukaryota > Viridiplantae > Streptophyta > Pinopsida > Pinales > Pinaceae > Pinus > Pinus albicaulis. Next base: position 186,784 of record JAXQQM020081703.1, on the reverse strand, counting down.
TACTTGTGTTCGGTTTTATAACACAACTATTCCCGTTGTATTGCATGCTCCTGAACAAGGATCTGGTACTGTCACATTAATCCAGTATGATTCTACTTGCAATCCTGTTTCCCCAGTATCAGTCTCCAAGAGATCACTTACTCCTCCAGATGAATGGGCAACTAATTGGAAACGTAATACCAGAAAGCCAATTGCAATTTCCCAATCCGTTATCTCTGAGTCTGATGACCAAGTTGTCACTAGATTTCCAAGAAGACGCACATTTGAGCATGGTCAATCTTCTACCTCTTCCTTGGTTCCAACTCTTTCACAAAATCAGTCCACATCTTCAAAGGAACCTATGGTCTTAGTAGATTCAGATATTTATGCTAAATTAAAAGCATGGTTTTTCGAGCCTCCTATGATTTCTCCTATGGCATCTATACAATATATAAATCCTCTAGTTTTAGCATCAGTTTGTGATCATCCGCATTGTTCAAAAACACATTGTCAATTCTCCACAGATCCTCCTCAGCCTCATGGAGAATCATCTGATCAATCCCGGAGAATAAATATGATTAAGTTTGTTCCTTCTTCAGATTCTTCAGAACAAACTTACAAGCAAGTTACATTATTTAATATACATGAATATCTCCTTGTATAGTATGTTTCACCAACTACATCCCATGGTCTAGTTTTTTTTTATCCTTCAGCTATTCCTTCTTACAGAAGAAATCCAATTGATAAAATTCCAAAGTTTGTTGAAATTCCTTCTGATTCAGAAATTATTGCATTTCTGAAAATATTCAAAGGTATAGGTCCTTATGATCCAGAAGACCCTTGGAAAAAGAAGATGTTCAACTGGGACATCTACACTCATGAAAAGGAACATTTTCACATACAAGAAGTAAAACTTCTGGATAAGAAGGATAGGAAAGAATTTAATTGTCAAAATGATTCTGAATGGAAATCTTGGGTGCAAGCTAACAACCAGTGGATATAATTCTATGAATGATACTATCCTTCAATAAATCAAATTGAAGACTCTTTGATCAAACAGTTCAGAAATGAAGCCAAACAAAAAAGGATCAAACAGTTTGATGAATATGTTGATTCTCGATTGGAACAACATTCTGTTGTTATTCCATCTCCATTACAATTGCCAGTATTTTCTCCTAAAATACAGTCTATGCTATCCAAGCCCAATTTTCCTAAGTCTTTAATAGCAGTTAGAACTATAGGGGAAAATTTGATTAGAGACGTTTGCTTGCGGTTTAATGTAAATATGATAAGAACTGGAGCACCCAGCAAGCATAAATGGGAACTTCTTGATGGTTCAATGCTTGAAACAGAGACAAAATTTCCTCCTTGGAGAAATTTTGTGATCAGACAACAAGATGGAAAGATGTATAAGTTACTTCCATCTCATGTTAATGAATCATCATTATCAGTAAGGGAATCAATTGCTGCAACCAACTGGACGAATTTGGCCATCTCCAGTTTGGAAAAATATTTGAAGGAATAATTCTCCTCTCTTAATGAAGCTCACTCAGAAATAAAACTGATGATTGGCAGAGTCTTGCAAAAACAAGACTATAATACTACTTGTTTGAATGAGAGTATCAAGGTAGTCACAGAAAATGATCAGGCTATTGCCCAAAGTCTTGATAGACTTACCCTAAACACAAACAATAAGATCCATGAAGCCGCAGTAGCTCATGGTAAGGAATTGGTCAAGGTAAACTCTAACCTTGACATAATCAAGAAACGGGTTTATAATGTCTCCACTGGAATTGAATCGTTAAAGAAACATCCTAGAAGTGGTTCAGAGGCTTATAAATCCTCCACTTTGTTCTCAGATCCTAAAGTGTCATTGCCCTACACTATCACATCTTCTGTTGAAAGTATAATAAAGGCACCTAGTACTATCAGTTTTCCTCCAGCAGATGCTACATATAGCTATTCTGCTTTTGCTAATCCCAGTTTCTTTGGTAAAACACAAAAGGATATAGATACTCGTGTAGTCCATCTGTCTGAGTTCCTTCAAGGGTTTGATAAAGAATCCTTGACTCCAAAAGATGAACCAAAAACAAGTCTTCATAAGATTGATGCTCCAGAACTTGAGGAATTAGAGACATGTGTAAATAATTTTTCTCTTGAAGATAAAGTACAATTAGGTATTGATCTAGATGCAACTCAAGTTCATGCTACTTCCTCTAGCTCTAGATCAGAGTCTACATGGAATCCTTCTCCTGACCGTAGAGACCTTATGAAAGCCGAATATCACAAAGATTGGTCTGCTAATTCTACCTACTCTTGGAACATAGACAATTGTACAGAAGCTGAAGTCATGTCTATGTTACATTCCATGATAGTTTGTTATAGAACTTATCTTGTTGATGATATTGGTCCCATTAATGCAACCAGAAGAATATTTGGTGGGTTTGAAGGTAGCCTTGATTACTAGTTGAAAGCAGAAACTTTGAAAGATCCTACTGTTATCACGTAATGGGAACAATCAGTCATTTTGAATGCTGATGGTAGCACTTATATGGATCCAGTAACTCATCTTCCTGTGAATAATATGATAGGTTGTCTTTTGTATGGTATTCAAGTAAATTTCATTGGTTTTCCTCAAATCACTAATGAAATCACTACCATCACTCTATTGGCTATGAAGTTGCATAATATGCAACATTTTGATGAATACTTCAATGAGTATCTAGATCAGCTCCATTCTCTATCTACGGATTTAGTACTTGAGCCTAAATGGAAAGAGATTTTTGTGTCCTCTCTTCCTCATTGGGTTTCCTCGGCTATTGTGAATAAGCTCCCTGGCAAGATGGGAGATTATAAGTTTCGTGTTATGAGACAGGCTCTCAAAGCTGTCATTGTAGAACTTTGCTCTCATATGAAAATTTCCTGTGTTGCTACCAATCCAAAAAAACCTCATGGTTATCAACATCTCTGCAAGCAGTGGCATCTTAGCAAAGCTGGAAATTCAGAGGGGCATAGACGACATCACAAACACAAATATAAGCATGCCAAAAAGAATTCCCAGCATTCCCAGAAAAAACATTTCAAAAGAAATCCCTATAAACATACTGAAATGTTTTCAAAAGACAAAGAAATTATCTGTTACAACTGCAATGAAAAAGGACATACCTCCAATAAATTTCCTAAGAAAAAGAAATACAAAGGGAAGAAGAAAATTTCATATACAAATAAAAAAGGCAAAGTAAATTTCTTTGATCTTCCTAGCAGTTGTGATGAACTTCTGAAATCTGAATCTGATTCAGATAATGATTTGAACATTGTATATTCTGATGAGTCAGCTGATGAAGAAATTTGCAGAGATCCTCACTGTACTGAATGTCGAGAATGCGATTTCAGTGATCCAGATATTTGTAGCTGCAATACTGTAAGTATGATGAAGACGGATGGATATGAAGATGAAACAAGTAGAAACTACTTTACCCAGATGATTTCTGCTACTGATCCTCAGATTAAGGAGATGTATAAAACACTCCTGATGAATCATTTAAAGTAGTCTCCTTCAAAACCAAAGGATCAGCCGAATAAAGAGTATGTTCCTCCAGCAACTCAGAAATGAATATTTTGGTGAAGATTTGCCACAGACATTGCCTAGCATTCATCAAGCAATCAAAGAGCTTAGAAAAACTGTGAAAGAAAATAAAAGATTATGCCTAGAAAACCACAGAGAATTGAATGTCAAATTTATGGGCATAAATCAAGCTTCAACATCACAGAATCCTATTATGTCTAGTAAGGTTGAGAATTGGACACTTCATGGTAATCCAATATCATAACAGATTAATAGACCACATAAAAATATTGAGAAAGAAGATTCTGATGATGAGACAGAAAGAACCAGTTTGTGATGCAATATATTTAACAGAGATGTTATGTATTGCGTCAAGATGAAGGTAAAAATCAGGTCACAATATGAGTATTGGAAAGTCTTAATGGATACTGGTTCCCTGTTAAATATTGTCAACAATACTGTTGTAAGTACTCATTTAAGAAGGCCAACAACATGTCCTAGAGTCACTACTGCAAGCGGTGACATTACAACAGTATCAGAAGTAGAAGTAGATGTATTTCTGACAGATGATATAGGAGTACATCTTGTTTGTCCTATTATTCCAGGTATGTATTGTGCAATGTATCTTGGAACGCCATTCTTTCAGAATTTTGAGAAGCATGGAGCAAAGTTGGATCAGGTTAGTCAAAGTTATGGATACTTTGTGAGCTTGCATAACAAAGAAATATTCTTTCCTTTTATTAATTTCAACTCACCTAATAGACTGAAAAGGATTGAAAGAATGGAAAATCTCCTTGCAAATATGGAAATAAAGAATGAGATCCTGAAGACTGAAGAATTGTTGGACAATGGAAAATATGCTAGAGAGATAGCAGAAATCACTGCTAAATTTAAAGAATGTTGCTCTGATGATCCAAATGCATTCTAACATATTAAGAAGCAAGAAGTTGAATTGCCACTAAAGAAAGACTTCAGTGGTAAATTAAGAAGGTCAGCAGCAATCCCCATGAATGCTGAACAAATGAAGCTATGTAGAGAAGATATCAAGGAATTGTTGCAGAAAGTATTGATTAGGAAAAGCAAGAGCCCTATTGCTTGCTTTGCATTCTATGTGAATAAACATTCAGAGATAGCCAGAGGTAAGCCAAGATTAGTCGTAAATTATAAACCTCTGAATAATATTCTTGATTATGATGCTTATCCTCTTCCTCAACCTTCAATGATACTTGCTCAAATTTCTAAATCTAAGATCTTTTCAAAATTCGATCTTAAGTCAGGATTTTGGCAAGTAGGCATTAAAGAAGAAGATAAGTGGAAAACAACCTTTTCTGTCCCACAGGGTCATTATGAATGGAATATCATGCCCTTCGGCTTGATAAATGCACCCTCTGCATTTCAAAGGATAATGGATGAAACCTTTGAAGGGATGGATGAATTTTTGAAGAAATATATTGATGATATTTTAATTCGCTCAGACAATATTCCTTAACATGTTAAACATCTCAGGATATTTTTGAAGAGATTAAAAGAGATGGGGATAGTTTTTTCTGAGTCAAAAATGAAACTTTTCAGATCCATGATTGATTTCTTGGGATATAATATTCAATATGGATCTTATGGAGTAATTCAAAGAAGTCTCAATTTTGTTGATCATTTTCCTGATGAAATCATAGACAAAACCTAGCTTTAGAGATTCTTGGGTAGTCTTCACTACATTTCTAAATTTCTGCAACATTGTGCTCATGATAGAAAAATGTTGAATCATAGATTGCAGAAAGATCCCATTCCTTGGAATAAGGAATGCACTGAAGCAGTTCGCAGAATCAAAGAAAGAGTCAGGAAAATCCAACCACTTTCTCCAATACAAGAAGATTGGGAGAAAGTAATAATGACTGATGCCAGCAAGATTGGATGGGGAGCAGTTCTGTGCCAAGTCAATCCAGGTAATAAAAAAGATATTGAAATCTATCAATATGCATCAGGATTGTGGTCAAATAATCAATTAAATTGGGCAAGTCAGAAGAAAGAACTTAGGGCAGTATGCTTAGGCATAGCTAAGTTCAAATATTTTATCATTTATACCAAATTTAGAGTCAAACAAATTGTAAAGCATTGCAATATGCTATTCAGAAATGTGAATCTGAGGATGCAGCCATGGTTCGCTGGGTTATGCAGTTGAGCCAATATAATTTTGATATTGAATTTGTTGAACGAAAGAAGAATAGATTTGCTGATATGTTGACCAGAGAATTCTTAACAAATAATTCCATACTTTCTCTTTCCTACAATTTTATCAGAAGAAATGAAGAAAGTGTTCAAATTGAAACACCAAGTGGTTGGATTGCATATGAATATGAAACACATCTAATGGATCATGATGAAGCTTGGTTTCCCATCAAGGAAATTCGACATAGAGATGGCATTCCATACTTATGGAATGAGAGATTGCAGTCTGAAATGAACAAAGAAACAGAAGAAGCATTGGACTATTTAGTCCATATAGGCAGTATTTCATATATTTTAGAAAGTCTTGATGATGATGAAGATGAAATACAAAGTTATGAAATCACTATCAGAATATTTGACAATTGTAATTATAGACAAAACTATGATCCAGACCACCAGAGAGAATGCTTCTACACAAGTATGAATATGAAAAATTATGCCTCTAACCTTTTTTGTTCTTTGCAGTTCTCTTTCATATTTGATGGATGGTTCGTAGAACAAATGGAAAGAGAAGACCCCACTCCTGATTGGTTTTTAGACTGGTGGAAAATATACGGGCTATCAGCTTTGATCACTAAGCCGTATTCTTTAAGCATGCTATAATTCTATGGCTTTAGTGAACCACGTGCTCATCAGTCAGGCATCTTTTATAAATCAGTACAGCATATTGTCGACATTGAAGACCTCCACTTTTATCATGGAGTTAAAAGATGTGTCCATGTAGGCTGGTTCGTCATGAATATCTACAAAGTAAGATTGATCAGTACAAAATATGATGACAGCCAGTCATATTATGAAGATTTTCATGAAAGAGTAAATCCAGAACAAAATCCTTTCGAAAATCTAAACTTCCTGTCACCTCCAGACAACAATCCATTTCATTAGTGGGAATCTGAAAAAGAAGTGCGTGTACAATACTTCTCAATTCACTTGATTGAAAGGTTCTGGTACCAGCACTACTTTCATCCACAAATAGAGCATTATGTGCTATGATTAAGTGTAGTATTTCCAACCAACGTTGGTGTTGGACAGGTTTCCGTGGGATTCCCTGACCCAAATATCTCCAATGTGTAAGATATCTTGTACAATTATTCTTTCAACAAGGCTTCCGTGGGTTCTCCTTGTTTAAAGAATCTCCACTTTGTAAAACTTTTCGTACGCATTATGTTGAGTCATGAGTTAACTTTGGATTCGGTCCCCATATGCCAGAAGGTTTTCCGTATGGAATAGGGATGAGATAATATGGGTTGTCCACTCATACCCGAATCCAAGGAGTACTCTCATATCTTCGTCCTTAGATTTACTTTTCTTTTGTCTGGAATCTAGGACTTGGTAATAATTCCTCTTCACGGATGTTTGTTCCCCTTCGAATCTATAAGAAGGTAAGACTCATTCAGAAGAGGCATTCGAGGATTCAGGATATTAGAGTCTAAGAAGAGTTAGAGTTACGAATCTCCTGCTTTGCATCTGCGCGGATATACGTGATCTGCTTGCAACACGAGATAGAAAATCATGTCTGTAATCTGTGTTATGTCTATCCTGTATCTCTAAGACTGAGCCTGCTTTGTGTGCCACGTAGCCTTCAGATTTCTTTGCCTCAGTGCAAGATATATCTGATAAATGCCACAGCAGTCTATCTCAGTAGGGATTGCACCGATTGTAATTTATTCCGCTGCATAAGATGAATAAAATTTCTTGCACTATAATCTGTGTTATGTCTGTTTTGTATCTCAAAGACTGAGCCTGCTTTGTGTGCCAGGTAGCCTTCGGATTTCTTTGCCTCAGTGCAAAATATATCTGATAAATGCCACAGTAGTCTATCTCAGTAGAGATTAAACCCATATATTGTATTCCGCTGCATAAAGATGAATAAAATTTCTTGCACCTGTGTGTTGATCCTGTAAATGGCTTACTTTTACCATTATGGACCAGATGGTTCCCCGATCTACGTATTTCCATATCAATATGATGAGTAGGGCAATCCCCTTCGTTTCCCTGCTCCTGAGGCTTATCAGTATATTAACGGTTTTCTGTCTACCCAACCTCAGCAACCTTCTAATCAACAAGGGAAAAACCTTGAGGGACAACCTTTGTTTTAGCAAGGATATGCTTCTGGCCCACAAGAACAACCCTTCTAGGGACAACTTTCGGCCCAGCTAGGTTATGCATACGACCTGCAAGGACAACCCTTACAAGTACAACCTTCGGTCCAGCAGGGATTGTTGTACGGTCCACAAGGGCAGTCTTACAATCCTCAAGGTCAACCTCTGCAGCCTCACCCTGTGGTCTAACCAAGGCAACCTCAAGGACCGGCAGGGCAACTGGGGTATCAACCTGGACCGTTGTATGGTCCTGGGGGCAAACCCATCCTTCTCAACCGTTGGTGCAACCTCAGCAACCTCATTTTCCAATTATTCAAAATTTTGCAAAGCCAGGGCCATCTTATGGTCCTGTCACAGGTCAACCTGGTTATCAGGCACAACTTGGCCCTCTCCCGCCATCAGGCCAACCTGCTCAGTCGGGGCAGCCTGGTGTCCTTCATCAACTGGGTCAACCTGTTCAACCAGGACAACCTGTTCAGCCAGGCCAACCTATTCAACCATGGCCACCTGCACAGCCAGGTCAACCTGTAGAACTAGGACAACCTGCATAACCCATTAACCCTTCTCAGTAGCTTATCTATTCTATGCCACAGCCAAATCCACCTATGCACCCCACTTATCAGTCTCAGCAAGGTCCCGCTTACCAGCAACTCGTTTGACCCCAAGGTGGCTATTACCTTCAAGGTCAGTCTCGATCGGTTTACAACCCGCGCCAAGGTTCTAGTTATTACCTTCAATAGCCAGGCTACACTTATACTCCCCAGTCAAATCCATACACTTCTCAAATGGGGCCCACATATAATCAGAATCAGTACCCTAGTTATCAACCCCGGTATCATGGTTTTCAGCTATCATATCAACCCAATTATACGGCTTATACCCCCTATGGCCAAAATCCTTCGGGACAGAACCAATGGGGGCAGAGTTATGCTCAACCAGGTTAGAGTACAGGTACATGTCCTTATTAGGGACTTGGCATGCCTTTTAACCCTCAATTGGATTTTCTCGCCACCTTGGAATTACCGGACGTATCCAAACTGGCCAATGATCTGATTCTTTACAATCCATATTGGCCTCTAGTTCTAACAAAGGTGCCTAGTGATTGTCCTAAATTCGAGGGTAAATCTGGAGAAGACCCTCAAGCACATGTCATGACATACCATCTGTGGTGTTCTTTGAACTATTGGATAGATGACTCGATCCATCTACATATTTTCCAGCACACTCTCACCGACGATGCTACTAAATGGTACATAGAACTACCCCGTGGTATTTTTCAAGATTTTAATACTCTAGCTATGGCATTCCTGACACATTTCCAGTTACCAGTTCATTATGAAGCCAGGATGCATCTCCTGACATCTCTGAAACAGGATAAAGCCACTCATATTTGAGATCATATTCATGAGTGGCGATGTCGTCATTGTCTGATCAAGTTTGATATTCCTGATCAGCTTCTAACTCACTAGTTCACTACCTCCTTTGTCAACAATATTGCACAGGACATTGCTATGGGGGCATGTGTAACTGAGGAACAATCCATTGCTCATGCCCAGTACCTCGATTTAGTGTACTCTCAATCTGGCATGTTATATGATATCTTGACTAATTCCCCGCGACCAGGGACCTCTAAAGCACTAGCTACTCCATTGGTTGACGATGTTATTGGTTCTGTCTCTCAAACTTCTCGCAAGTCTTCTAATGGGAAGCAGAAGTTGAATTATTCCAACAATTCTGCTCCTCCAGCTACTCCAACTTCTGGTAAGACCGCAGAGGTCAATGTCGTTCAGGCCAATCCTGCGGACAAGACTTCCAAAGGGAAGAAGAAGCGCAAAGGCAAAGCCAAATTCGATGCCCCGAAACCAAAATCCTCCAAACCACGTGCTGATGATGGTTCACAACGAAAACCGAAGTACCCTTGACTGATCTGTGATGAAGACCACTACACCAAAGATTGTCCCCGACGATCCGAGGTTAGTCAAATTCTTAAGGGGTCTAAGGGAACTCTGGCAGTTCTTAAGGAACCTTTTCCATCTCAGCAGATCCAGATGGTCGAGCAGCCTTCACCATCTGCACTGTTTGGGTCTCAGGATTTCATGATGAATGGTGCTGCACCTGTTTGTATTGCCACTCGATCGAAGGATTATGCCGGATCACGCCAGGTAGCTGGGAAGGAAGTCATTGATGGCCTGCCTCCCCCACCTACCTCTGGTCCTCTTGAAATTGAGAAGCCCAGCACTAAACCCATTGTACAGCCACCTTCCAAAGGTGTTCTTCAAAAATATTCCTATAATCCAAACGCCCATGCTGCTCATCATTACAGCATTGTTGAGGATTTAGCACAGGCACCTTCCGCAATGTCTGCATTGGAAGTGCTTCAGAGTTTCCCATCTCAATGGAAAGATCTGTTATCTGCAATCGAAGGAATTGACCCCGCCGATTCTAACCTTCTCACCTTCGATCCAGAGAATTTCATCCCTCGACTTCCGCACCAGATTGCCCTTGTTATACAAGTTAGCATCAATAGCTCAATATTCACAGAGCCATTGTGGACGAAGGTGCCTCTACCTGTGTTATGTCATCTGCTTGCTGGAAGGCCATCGGCTCTCCAGCCCTCACTTCATCTCCCAATGCCCTCGAGGCATTCGATGGAAGGGAATCAAAACCCTTGGGTGTTTTCGCGAGTCTATCGATCACATTGCAAGGTAAGACAGTCAATGTTGAAGTGAAAGTTGTTGATGCCAAACTTAGCTACAATCTTCTACTCGGTCGTAGTTGGACCTATGCCATGTTGTTCATTCCGTCCACCCTCTTTCAACTTTTGAAATTTCCGCATGAGGGCAAGATTATGACTGTTGATCAGTTGTCTTTCTTTACCTCATCCTCTGAGAACAATGTGCCATACGTGGATAAAATTCCTAATCCCCCCGACAGTATAGGACCTGGTCTTTTCAAGGACCCCATTCTCATGGGTATTTTTCCCATTCCACCATCGAACACCATTCAAGTCAGCATGATCTCTAGGTCGGATGACCCGTGGATCATCCCTTCTCCTGAACAGGTTGCCTCTTTTGGAGAATCGATGCCTCTGACCCCAGTTGAATCAATTATTGCGAGATCGTTGCCGCATCAGATCCTCCTCCTGCTAATAATGCTCCTTTGAGCATGGTTCTTGATGTTTATTCTCAATCCCCTTGGCTCGGCGATGCAGATTCGCCCGATCCTTTGAGAGAAGTTTTTTCGTCTGACGAAGCTATCATGGAGACTATGTCTCTTGAAGATCTGCCATGGAGCGATGGACATCATCGTTCCTCGTTCATGCCTGGCCTGGGGGAAATGTCTAATTGTCTCAAGCGTTTTTCATCTCAGGTTCCCTCTCCGCCACTCCAAATGCCAATATTGACTCATGAAGTATTTTCAGAAGGAAATCTGAGTAATATTGCCCAACCAATGCCTATCGACATCTCCGTTAAACTGGGGGTCATCGAGAACATCCATGTCGGAGTCACTTTTTCTCTGGATGAGATTCAAGTGTACACTAGCCTTTTCCACAAATTCCGTGATTTTTTCGCATGGTTTTATGAAGAGATTCCTGGGATCGATCCCAGTATCGTCGTGCACGAAATTCCCACCTATCCTGGTATGAAGCCTGTGTGCCAGCGTCTGTGCCCAGTGCATCCTCAAAAATTCGCTGCTATAAAGGCTAAAGTTGAGAAAATTCTTAAAGCGGGCTTCATATATCCAATCCCTCTGACAAAGTGGGTTTCCAATATTGTCCCTGTGGATAAGAGGCAGGCCACAATTCAAGTCTGTGTGGACTACCAAGATATCAATTGGGCTTTCCCTAAGGACAACTATCCCATCCCCTTTATAGATTAGATCATTGATGATTATGCGGGGAGTGAGATCTTTTCCCTTATGGACGGCTTTTCGTGTTATAATAAAATCAATATCCTTCCATCTGATCAACATAAGACCACCTTCATCTGTCCGTGGGAAACATTCGCCTACAAGAAGCTCCCTTTTGGCTTGAAAAAAGCTGGGGCTACCTTCCAGCATGCCATGTCCTACACCTTTCACCGAATATGTAATGTTGTTCAGCCATACCTGGATGACCTTCCGGCTCATTCAGCTCTACGCGAAGACCGTCCAGAACATCTCCACCAGATTTTTCTCCGCTGCAGATGTTACAACATCAGGCTTAATCCTCACAAGTGTGTCTTCTGCGTTGACTCTGGTCGGCTTTTAGGATTCATTGTCTCTAAGAATGGGATTCGCCTTGACCCTCTCAAGGTCGAGGCTATTTTTAATCTCCCCTTCCCATCCTCGCTACATCAACTTCAGAGTCTTCAGGGGAAAGCGAATTTCTTACATCGCTTTATCCCGAACTATGCGGAGGTAGCGAAAGGGTTTACATGTCTTCTCAAACAAGACATCCCTTTCTGTTGGGAAAGACGTTGCTTGTCAACGCTCCATTAATACGTCCTCCAAACTATCATCATGACTTTACCCTCTATTTGGCTGCTGCATTCAGCACAATTGCCATGGTTCTGGTACAGGATGACGATGACGCAAATGAACATGTGGTTTATTATCTATCTCGAAATCTCCTCGACACTGAAATGCATTATGCCCATGTCGAGAAGTTGGTGCTTGCCGCAATCCAAGCCGTTCAGCAATTTCGCCATTACATCCTGTTGCGCACAGTAACCGTGATTTCTAACTGCAACACCATGAATTACATTTTGTCTCAAAAATTGTTGGGGGGAAAGTACTCCAAATGGATTGTGATCCTTCAAGAGTTTGATTTGGAGTTCACTACTTCCAAATCGAAGAATTCACTCATTTTTGTTGATCTCATTTTCTCTCTCCCTACTAACTCTGTTTCGTCTAAATCCGACGATCATATCCTGGATGAAACTCTCTTCTTAATTAGCACTCTTGATCCATGGTACGGTGATATCATTGTGTACCTCTAGACATCTACCTTCCGGTCCGAGTTAACGAAGGATGCTTGATGTCGTGTTCGACACCAATCGCAACCATATTACATTGTTGGAGATACCCTATATCGAGTCAGAGTCGATTCAGTACTCCGCTGATGCTTGACCTTATAAGAGGCTGAGAAAGTTCTGAACGACTGTCACAGTGGTGCCTGTGGTGGTCACATGTCCGGTTATGCTACCGCCTAGAAGATTCTGCGTGCGGGCTATTTCTGGCCGTCTATATTTAAATACTGTATTGTTACAGTACGAAAGTGTCATGCGTGCTAGATCTTCCAATGAAAGATGCATGCGCAACCCCTCCCATTACGTCCTGTCATTACCATGGGCCCTTTTTCCAAATGGGGCATTGATTTTATGACATGTAACCCTCACTCGGCTGGGAGGCATGCTTATATCATCGTTGTCGTAGATTACTTCACCAAGTGGGCCAAAGCGATGCCTACATTGGCCGCAGATGGTAAGACAGCTGCTCAATTCATTTTCAACCATGTGATCACGTGTTTCGGCATTCCTAAAGCCATCGTCACCGATGATGGCTATCATTTTCGGAACTACATGATGGCAGAGTTGACATTGAAGTTGGGCTTGCGTCACGACAGCTCGATGCCATATTACCCCTAGGCAAATGGACAGTTTGAAGACGTGAACAAGGTGCTTGTCACAATTCTTCAACGAACAATTGGTATACAAAAATCAAATTGGCATCTCCAATTGTTCCCAGCTCTCTGGGCCTACCAAACGTCAGTGAAGAGCGCGATCGGATTCACACCTTTCCAGTTGGTGTATGGTTTGGAAGCTACTCTTCCGGTTGAATGTGAGATCCCTTGACTGAAATTGGTTGTGGAATTACTTCCCGACACTTCCCCGGAGGAAGAACGTCTCCTATATCTTGAAATATTGGACGAAACTCTCCTTGGCTGCTTTGGTTATCGAGGCACAGAAAAAGCGGGTGAAAGCTCATTTCAATCAAACGGTTTCTCCATGCTCTTTTATCGAAGGGGACCTCGTCCTCTTATATGATCAAGCCCATGACAAGCTTGGGGCAAGAAAATTCCAACCTATGTGTCATGGGCCCTATATTATTAAACGCGTATTGAAAAATGGGGCTTATGAGCTGATTGATTATGAAGGTCTTCCTTTGCCGCAGCCCAAAAATGGGTTGTACCTGAAGAAGTATTATGCTTGAATCATTCTTGCATAGTATATGTACATAGGTGATTTTTTCATTTTTGTGCATGTGTGGTGTGGTGTGCTTTGTAAGAATTTTTTTGCTCATTGGGTCTTCCTGATTGTGCAGATGTCTATTACTCCTTATGTCGGTTTCACGGATGGTGCCTCCCGCAGTACCAGGAATCTGTCTTCGGCAGCCTGGGTAATCTACGATCCTGCTAGTGAGTTAGTTAATTTACAAGGTGTTTGTCTAGGGCCTGCTACAAATAATGTCGTGGAATATAGTTTCATTTTGGAATTATTGAACGAGGTCTTTAACCTCGGTATTCATTCATTACTTATATATCTGGACTCACAGCTTGTAGTGTTACAGCTCAATGGTCATTATTCAGTTAGGAACCCATGCATTTTAAGACTGTATCTACGTATTCATTTACTGGAAAGAAATTTTCATTACATCCCATATCAGCATATACCCAAATGAATGAATACATTAACAAATGTAATAGCCAACATGGTATTAGATATACATTTACACAATTTGTAAAAACATCATCATATGTGAGAAAGATCCATGTAGAAATAGATATATATATATATATATATATATATATATATATATATATATGTTGGAATAACAATTATCGTTAGACTAAAACCCGCAGGCATTAGTCTCCGCTACAATCGCCAGAGTTAGGATCCACAAGAGGCGGTTAGTCCATGTTGCGAAACACGCGGGGAGCGTTGAACCCAATGTCCAACAATATCTCCCCCAACGCGAGCCGGGTGAGTTTCGAACTCGAGACCTTTCGCTCTGATACCACTTGTTGGAATAACAATTGCCGTTAGACTAAAACCCGCAGGCATTAGTCTCCGCTACAATCGCTAGAGTTAGAATCCATGAGAGGTGGTTAGTCCATGTTGCGAAACACACAGGGAGCATTGAACCCAATGTCCAACAATCTCTAATCTAGGTTTTAACCCTGAACAGAAATTATCTACACACGAATCTTATAATAGAAAATAAATAATAGCGAGAGCATAAAACATAAAACAGATAAACATAGAGATTTTCCCCTGGATCCCAAATCGAGACGACCATCTTGATTTTTCATTATATTCCTTTTAGTGTTACAACACATATATATACATGTCGAAGCATACATAAACCCCAATCCATTAACCCTGGATTAGAAGATAACTGTAGTTCCCTTGACCGGATCTACAAAATACCAGGGGTCGAAAACCATTGTACCCCAAAAAAACCATGTGCAAACTCATGCACAAAACATGGGTGGGTCCACCTATGAGTGGGACTGCACACCAAATTTTTTTTCGCCGGGGTGCTGCCTCGGACCCCGACAGGGGGGGCTGCCGCCCCCCCTGTGACCCCCCAGCTGCGCCCGGCGCAATGTACAGCACGTGGGGCTAGTCGTGGAAAGAATATAACACACACCCAACATTCTCCCTCTTGTTTTTTTCTTTCCACAGGGGGCCACTGGAGAGCTTAGTCATTTGGCCAATTCTTCAACACTCATTGTTTCTCTACACCAAGAGAACTTCTGAGTGCTTACAGACTTCGTCAATGTATCTGCAACATTCTTCAAAGTGTCCACCTTTACCAACAACACCATTTTAGCCTCAACCATATCTCTAACAAAGTGATATTGAATATCAATGTGCTTTGTCTTTGAATGATAAGCAGGGTTCTTAGCCAAGAAAATTTCACTTTGGCTATCACAGTCTATCCTTATAGCTTGTTGTACCAACCCCATACTTGAACACAATATCTACAAACAAACTGCTTCCTTGCTTGCATGAGTGGCTGCTATGTATTCTGCCTCTGTAGTTGAAAGCGCCACTACAGACTGTCTTTTACTCATCCAACTGACTGCACCTCCAAATAGACTAAACACATACCCACTTGTAGATATTGTTTGGTCCAGATCTCCAGCCCAGTCTACATCAACAAAACCATGAATGTCCAACATTCTTTCTAATCCTGGTCTTCCTTAGGAGCACAATCCATAATCACTAGTGCCATGTAAATATCTGAAAACCCGCTTCGCTGCTGTCCAATGCTCCTTCCCTGGGTTTGACATAAACGTGCTCAATACTCCCACTGCATGTGCAATGTTTGGTCTAGTACAAACCATTACATACATCAGGTTACCCACTGCACTTGCATATGGAACACGGGACATATCCTCCTCTTCTTCTTGTGTCTTGGGACACTATTTAGCAGACAAATTTGCACCTACAGGAATAGGAACACTCACTGATTTACTATCCTGCATATTGAACCTCTACAATATAGTCTCGACATACTTCCTCTGGTTTAACCAGAGCTTCCTCTTTGCCCGATCTCTCTTAATTTCCATACCAAAAATATAGTTTGCAGCACCAAGATCCTTCATGTCGAATTTGGAGACAAGTTGGGTCTTCAAATCTTGGATGATTTCTTTGTCATTTCCAATCAACAACATATCATTCACATACAAGACCAAATAAATAACACAGTCACCAATTAATTTAAAATAAACACAGTGATCCTCCTTGCTTCTAGTCAATCCAAGTCCCCGTATATAGGTATCAAATTTCTGATACCACATCCTTGGTGACTGTTTTAACCCATACAGAGACTTCTTCAACCTGCACACCAATTATTTCTTTCCCTTCACCATAAAGCTTTCAGGTTGCTTCATGTAGATCTCCTCTTCTAGATCCCCGTGAAGAAATGTTGTCTTCACATCCATCTGTTCTATCTCAAAATCAAATGCAGCAGCGACAGATAAAAGTAATCTAATAGAAGTAACTTTGGAAATAGGAGAAAAAATATCACCAAAATCAATTCTCGACACCTGGGAATAACCTTTGGCTACCAACCGAGCTTTCTATTTCTCCACCTTTCCTTATACATTCATCTTCTTCTTAAACACCCATTTGTTCCCGATGGGCTTCCTTTCAGCTGGCAACTCCACCAAATCCCATGCCTCAATTTTATGCAAGGATTCCATTTCATCAACCATGGCCTCCTTCCAGATTTTTCCATCCTCTAAATCTACTGCCTCCCTGACAGTTATGGGATCATCATCAGTTATAGTTAAGGAAAAACATGAACAGAAAGTAGATGGACTATACCTTTCTGGTTGCCTTCTTTCCTGAAATGATCTTCTCAAAGCTGGGGTTTGTGGCTCTTCCTCTTCTGAATCTTCTTCTGTTGTAGAGTCTGATTCATACTCCTTTAGCTCAAACTCTATCTTCTCAGGTTCCTTTGGTAGGAATTCATGTTTAAATTCACATTTCACCTCTCTAAACACCACATCTCGGCTGTACACAACCTTCCTTATTTCTGGGTTCCAAAGCTTATAACCCTTTAAACCATCCTTATACCCAATAAAGATGCACCTTTCAGATTTATTATCCAACTTGGTCCTTTTCTCCTTTGGAACATGTACATATGAATCACATCCAAATACCCTTAGATCTAAAAGAGAGGGTTTCTTACTAGTCCATACCTCATGTGGAGTCTTATCCTCCAACGCTGATGAAAGAGATCTGTTAACTAAGTAACATGCAGTCTCCACTGCCTCTGCCCAGAATTCTTGTCCTAGCTTGGTACCACTTAGCATGCTTATTTCCTTTTCCATCAGTGTTTTGTTCATTATTTTTGCAACTCCATTTCGCTGAGGTGTGTATGGAGTAGTCTTCTGCCATGCTATACCACACTTCTTACAGAACTCTTCAAATTCCTTCTTGCAGAACTCTCCACCATTATCTTTACTCAGTGCCTTTATCTTCTTCTTTGTCTAGTTTTCCACCAATGCCTTAAATTATTTAAATTTGTCAAAGACTTTAGATTTCTTCCTCAAGAAATATATCCATGTATTCCTTGAGAAGTCATCTATGAATGAAACATAGTACACAGACTTTCCCAGTGATGGGACTAACACAGGTCCAAACACATCACTATGCACAATTTCTAATATTTTGTTCGCCCTCTTAGCACCAGAAGGAAAACTCACCCGATTTTGCTTCCCATATACAAAATGTTCACAGAAATCAAAATCCATAGAGCAATTAGACATACCTTCTACCATGCCATTTCTATGTAGTATCCAAAGGCCCTTCTCTCCAATATGTCCAAGCCTTTGATGCCATAGCATGGTCTTTTCTCCAGAGACAGCTAGGCTTTCTGCTCCACTTTCAGGAACCACAGAACTATTACACCCATCAATAATAGTGCTACATTGTAGCTTGTACAGAGTTCTAATCCGAACTCCCCGCATTAATACCAGTGCTCCCCGAACCATCTTGCAGGCATCTTTATCGAACACTATTTTTACGCCTACATCATCCATCTTGCTTACAGAAATAATATTTCTGGCCAATGCAGGAATATGCAGAACACTAGGAAGTGTTCTAATCCTTCCACCTTGCAGCTTCAGCTTGACCTTTCCACATCCGACAATTCTGGCCTTCCTATCATCCCCTAGGAAGACATCACCACCATCATATTTCTCATACTCGTAGAACCACTCCCTATGGGGAGTGAACTGAAAGGATGCACCTGAGTCAATCATCCATGACTCATGATCTACATGTGTACTTGAAGAAGAAGCCAAATACACATCCCCACCTTCATCCGAGGTGGTTTTGTTCTCTGCATAAGGAGCATCATCAGATCCCTTTCCTTTCTCAGGAGCTTTAGATCTGCACTCCTTTTTGTAGTGCCCTTCCTTTTCGTATTTCCAGCATACCTTTACAAACTTTCCAGGAGATTTAGATCTCCCTCTAGATTTAGATCTCCCACTCGAAACCTTATTCTTGTTTCTATTTTGGGACCTTCCTCGTACAAATAAGGCATCTCCATTTGGACCCTCCATATTTCTCCGTCTCATTTCCTCTGACAGCAAGGCTAAGACAATGTCATCAAAATTCAAGGTAGTTTTATTGCTACCTATTGCAATAACCAGACTGTCCCACAAGTCTGGTAGAGAACAAAAAAAACTGATGCACTTATCTTCATCAGAGATTTTAATATCAACAGATGACAGCAAACTTACCACAGTATTGAAGGCGTTCAGATGCTCTGTCACCGAGTCTCCATCCTTCATCCTCAGGTTATACAGATTTTTCCACAGGATCAACTTATTCACCAAAGACTTATATTGGTACAAAGTCCCAAGTTTTTCCCACAAATTCTTCGCCGTAGCTTCCCCAAATACATTCAACAATACTGAATCTGAGACACACAACCATATTGTGCTCTTAGCCTTCCGATCCAGTTTCGTCCAGTCCTCATCTGAAATTTTCATTGGTTTAGTACCTGGATCTATCGCGATCCACTGATATTTATCCACCAGCAGATCCTCCATCTTGAGCTTCCATAACTCAAAGCTCTGACCATTAAATTTCTCGATCTCTATCTTCCCACCGCTCACCATTTTCTTTCACCGCAAGAATCGATCCCACGGATCTCCCACCTAAAACGGGGTCTACCTCGGGCGACGAAAACCTCGGCGACGGCGTCCCCTTGAAAGCTAAAACGGATCCGATACCAAATGTAGGTTTTAACCCTGAACATAAATTATCTACACACGAATCTTATAACGGAAAATAAACAATAGCGAGAGCATAAAACATAAAACAGATAAACACAGAGATTTTCCCCTGGATCCCAAATCGGGACGACCAGCTTGATTTTTCATTATATTCCTTTCAGTGTTACAACACATATATATACATGCCGAAGCATACATAAACCCCAATCCATTAACCCTGGATTAGAACATAACCGTAGTTCCCTTGACCGGATCTACAAAATACCAGGGGCCGAAAACCATTGTACCCCAAAACCATGTGCAAACTCATGCACAAAACATGGGTGGGTCCGCCTATGAGTGGGTCTGCACACCAAAAAAAATTTCGTCGGGGCGCTATCCCGGACCCCAACAGGGGGGCTGTCGCGCCCCCTGCTACGCCCGGCACAACGTATAGCGCGTGGGGCTAGTCGTGGAAAGAATATAACACATACCCAACAGTGTGGAGCTTGATTTTCCATTGATTCAGAGGTCTTTGTTCTAGCCAGATGTATACCCCAAGAATATTGTACACCCCTCCACACAGGGGGGTACTTGTCCCCCCCAGCTGGGGGTCTGGGGGTCAGCGGTCCCCTAGCAGGGGTTTCGGGGGCAGCGCCCTCGAAACTAAAAACAAATGTAAAATTGCCTTGTAAAATATTTTAATTTCGTAGTCAATCTGGGTCATTCATTAGGCGGATGATCTGACGGTAGAAGTTATGTTTAATGTAGGATTTTTTTCCCTAGAAGGCAACCTCTCGTTTTGTATGAGGGTATTGTAGTGCGGTTGGGTATTGTATGTGTATTATGAACGAGAAACAGAAAGGGGGACTAAGAGAGAGAGAGTAGAGGATATTACAACAGATCTGTTGTAGTTTTTGTCTCTTCATTTTGCTGGATAATATAAAGGAAGGACTAACTGTTCGGGGTGGACGTAGTCCAAATTGGGTGAACCATGTATATCTGTGCCTCTCTTTTTTTATATGTTTTCTGTGTTTGTGTTTCTGCATATTTTATGTGTTTTATTGCTCTGTAAAATACAATTTTCCAATAGAATTTGGTTTCAAAATGTAATTTATGTTTCATATTATGTAATGAGTTTCAAATTCCAAAGTTGCATAAGAAAGTGTCAAAGCTACATAAGTTTTCAAAGAAAAATGAAAAGACATGTAGTGGGCCATCCCACTACTATAAAGAAAAGTTACCATCACAAGCTATAAAAGACCAATTCAAGTTTATTTTCTTATTCACCTCATTGAAGAAGAGTTTTCTCTCACCTACCAATGCAATTTTAGCAATTTCAAGTCAAATATATTCCAAAATTTGATGCCAAAGCAGCCACACTGCGTTTTCTAGGCTAAACATTGTGTTTTCTTCCACACATTGTGTTTTCTCACTAAGAGGCATAAAATTAGCTTCTGAAGGTTCCTCAAGGATATCAAGGTGTCCAACATCACTGCACAAGTAATTTAGACCTCAGTAACCCCTCCTTGCAACTCAATTTCATTGATTTAGAGTGTAAACCCTCTATTGGTCCCTACGCTACGTTATAGTGGCTGGCCAATATTTTCAAAATTTGCAAGAAAAACACACCTTCCCATAGAATTTTTACCCTCCCTCACACGCAAAACCATCTTCCATAGTCTTCACACCCCCCCATTCCCATTTCCTAAGCCCCAAGCCATAAACCCTAGCCTAATACTGCAAATTTTAGCAGTTTTCCTAGCTAAGATTGTGTAAAAATTCTCTAACTCAATTCCCATACCCATTTCACTCTATTCCACTTCCAAAAGTTTCATAAGACCCCTTTCCACTTCCCTAAATTTTCCTACTCACATCTCCCTTCCCTAACCCCTTCATCCTATCCCTTCACTCCCTTCACCTGTTTTGTCCCATTAGGGTTTTTCCCCTTGCAAACAATCAAATGGAGGAGAAGCGGCCTTAAAATAAGGGAGGTCAGCTATTAAAATATGATCCCTTAACCACTCATGAAGTGATTTCTTCACCATTATCCAAGCATTGTTTTAAAAGGGTAGGATGTCTTCCTTTTTGTGAGCAAGTTGAGAAAGTCAAATACCATGCCACATTGACTAAATTGTTTGCCGCTCAGCTCAGAAAGGACAAGGTAATTATTTCAAGGGTTACTTTCACTATATCAACTGATGTAGTAGCTGAGGCCACAAGGATATCCAATCATGGTGAGAAATGGTTCAAAAACCAAGGCCTAGAGATTCAAAGCTACAAGCCCTAGCTCAGAAGACACTATCAACAACACATGAAGAAGATTTTTCCTGTTGGGCACCTCCTTGAGAAGTATACATCACTGATGAAGATAATCATGAAGTACTTCACTTGTGAGGGAATATTTTCTAGACTATACATCTATCATCTCAAAATATTCATGCATTTCACAGGGATAAAGCCACTCAATTTTCCCTACTACCTCTACAGGAGTTTGGAAAAGATGGCAGAAAAAGCTCAACATAAGCATCATGGTCTTGAAGTCAGCCTCTTCCACCATGCTCTTATTAAAATCATTGTTTTACACCAGCTTGAAAATAATTTCATCTCTTGGGAAACCTTCATGCAAGCATATGCCTTTTTTCCTTCTAGTAGCTAGCCTACTAGCCCTAGTTCACCATCAGCACCATGAACACCATCTAGAAAAGTGGAGGTTGGATCACCTAGTACAGTTTCAATGACGAGGAATATTGATCTCACTTAGACATACCAGAGAGGCAGAAGGCTTTTTTTTTTCTCATCAGATTGAGGAAGGGGCCAAGCCCACATCAACAAAGCAGGGATTACCATTATAGCATGAGACATCTTTGCATGATGAGGAGCTCACCCATCATCACATTGACATAGTAGAATTGGAGGTCAGTGAAGAGCATAAAAAACTACAACAGATCATCAAGGACAAATATTCTCATATCAAAGAACTCAAGGACAATTTGGCAAGGGCTAATCTCATAATTTCCTTCTTAGAGCAAGAAAACAATCAGTTGAAGGTAAAGCAGTTGTCTTTAGAGAAGAATCAATTTCAACCTAGTATGAAAGATTTGAAAGGAAAATAAATGGTTGACAATGAATATTTAGATAAGCATGCAAAGCAGGTGATAAGTAAAAGGCCAAGGACCACGGGTCTCCGAAGGGCACTTCAGAAAGAAAGAGGGAAAAATCCACCAGATGAAGAGTTGACATTTGAAGAAAGGATAGCCATGGAAATAAATGAAAATAGGGAGTTTTGGCTTGATAAAGTTAATATTAACTTGGAGAAGCTCCTTGACAAGGCTAACATAGACAACAAGTTACAAAAATACATGGCTGGCCACTACTACATCAGGAATCAAATTTACGAAGTCAAAGTCAAACAATTGCTAGCAAAACTGAAGGAAACCCTAATTAGTCAAAAGGAGAAGGGTAAATTGGAGCTACTTGGTGATGCTTCCTTAGTGGAATAACATACATTTTCAGGCATCTCTGGACCAATTTTGAAGAGTTTTGGAGCAAATTTTGTTTTTTGTGAAATTTTGGTCAAAATTGGCAATTTTGAAAACCAGTCTTACAGGCAAAAACGCAACATGGGCCACGTTGTGCTTTTGTTGGGGAGGTACAGTGGCTGCATTATATACATTGGTGGATTCCTCTTAATGTGTGCTTCAATCTTTGTCAACGGTGGAGCCATGTCAACTACTTTTGGAGGGTCAAAATGCCCAAAAGCTAGCAAAAAATGACCTTTATGCCCACTTTTTGGAGGCCACGCTGCACTTTCTAAGTACTTTTGGGAGAATTAAATTTTGGAGGGCTAGGAGCCAACTTTTGAGTGCTTGAACATCCTATCATGTAGCATACATCCAAGGCTTTCCATAGCAACTTTCATATCAAAATTTGGACACCTGGAAGGCCTTCAAATTGCCTTTTCCCCAGGCACATCATGCTTTCTCTAGGCACGCTGCGCTTTCTCCAGAATTTGTTGTGTTTTCTCCATAAGGTATTTTTCACAAGTAGTTGGACCTAGTTTTACTTTTTACATGTGTAAGTGATGAATGATGATGATTTTGTGATTTCATGAAGTGTAATTGAGTTGGTAAATGGTAAAATAGGGTAGATACATGCTTGTTGATGTAATTTTTGGTCAATGTATCTAGTTTCCTATGATGAGGTGAATTTTTTTACCTCCCTAAACATTAGGGTTTTGTTGATAATATCATGTAATCATCTCCACAACTGATGGATTCGACCCCTAAGAGAGGAGAGAGGTTGTTTGGTCTATATCTATCATTTTCAGAGTCACTTGACTAGTTGGACATCAAAGGATTCTAACTCTTGTAGCTTGTACTTTCACTTTCATATTCAGAAATGCAACTATTATCTAGGAATTCATGTGTAGTGAGTTTATGATCATGTATTTTCTATGTTATATTCTTTAATGAATGATATATATCTTCTATTTCCATATCTTTTATATTCAGTGGCTTTCCTTACAGTTCATAGGCATAAATCTATTCAATTGGCTCTTTTTATATGGAAATGTCATTTTGTGTTTCATGCTTCCAGTTTCATGAATTCATGATTGAACATGTTCATTAAATCCCTCTACTTTTTCAGACCCTCCACCATACGTACAAAACCCTAAGGCCATCATAGATCCACTACTACCTTGCTCCTTTATATCTTTGCAGCTGTAAACCCTTTTGATATTTAGACCTAGCTACTTGGTTTCATCCCTGATCCAACATCAAACCCTAAAACACTCAAAACCTACCTGAGCCTGTCATATCTAGCCTAATATCCTTCATATCACAGTCAATCCTTGACCATGATCTCATTGAGAGAGCCCTCTCAGCCTGGTAGGGCTAGCTACTAGGTCAAAGTGGTCTGTGGTTACCTTTGTTAGTCTCTTTTTCAGCCTTCGGAGAACCGGTGGAGTGCTAGCAACATGCGAGCTTGAAAGAGAGAGAGAAAGAGGTGTGGTTCGTCTTCTTTTTCTTCCTTCTATCCTTCTTAATCTTCACTAAGATACCCAAAAAATGTCTTCTTGATAAGTGTGAATTGGTGCCAATAGAATGATATTGAGCTACCTTTATATAATGGTCTAATAGGTCAAATGGGCATGTCCTTTGCCCTAGGCCAACTTGACTTGGAGGGAGGCCGACTTGATAAATTTTGGAGCCAAAAATTGCAATTTAAAAATTGCAATTTTCTTCTTTAAAAAATTATAATGGGACTTTGACTCAAAATAAGTTTTCTTTTGACTCTAGAGTTAAAATATTCTTTATACTAATCAATACAAGTACTTCAAGTGGCCAAATATACATTATGAATACCGACCATAGTAACAAATTCAACACATAGCTTCTTTTGCACCAAAACATTCTCCTCCTATCAAATAAGCTA
This sequence comes from Pinus albicaulis, assembly GCA_034641835.2. Lineage (NCBI taxonomy): Eukaryota > Viridiplantae > Streptophyta > Pinopsida > Pinales > Pinaceae > Pinus > Pinus albicaulis. Next base: position 161,754 of record JAXQQM020081703.1, on the reverse strand, counting down.
TGGCATGTTGCATAGAGAAATAAAGGAACATAAAACACATAAATTAAACTAGTGTTGTAGAGAGAAAAACCATTGAAGTTTAGACCTAGTAATTCAATAATTGTACAATGAGAAATGGGGTCTTTATTGAGGACTTGAGGGAGTAAATGTGTATAATGCTTAAAATTAATGTGAGGTCCAAACCTCACTAGAACTAAACCCATTCAGATTAAATATAAACATGCTTTGATACCCTACCTCATTTTCATTTCCACTAATAACATTCGGCTTTTGAGAACCTGCAATGTTCAAATATTTAAGTTTTTTCCATAATGTTCAAGGGAATCGAGGTGCATTAAATCATTAATAATGGTCCTCCTAACTGCGATTTTTCCTTCTGGGAAAATTATTCCACTAAGGCACTATGTTTGAAAAACATGCAGATCTGCTTAGCTTCTATTGGCCATGACATTAGTTCCAGATAGTAGGTCTTGTGGGTAAATCATACATTAATAAACATTAATTGCACAAAAAAAAACTCATGAAATTGTCATAATCATACCTTGAATTTTCTCTAAAAACGAAATTTACATTATCTATCATTTGCAAAAAAAATGAGAACCTTAATATTGTGATTCTTAAGCTAGGGATCGTCAAGATCGAGCTGGTGGTGATGAGTAATACAATCAATAACATCTTCATCTGAGCTCTGCAACATCAAAATTTCAAATAGTCAATCATATATCTAATACTGCATTCATACTTCTTCTATAATATGCAGAAGAGAATATTATATATTGCAATTGTATTCAACTCTATTTTCTTCTCAATTGTCATGACTCATCATCACTAGAACATGCATCAATGCATACTCCTTTGATTGTCCTGCATTTTGTTTTGTGGTCTCTCCAAACCAAGGGTTTTGACAACCCACTATATATGATTCAGACTTATGCAGGAACACAATAAAATACATATATAAACATAAACACAAATATGCACCATAAATAAAACTTAATTTCATTAATATCAAAGCATTGAAATATGCTTACATACAGAATGGAAATAAACTAGCTCTAGCGATGGTAGCTGATCTCTGAGAATATATGTGGCAGATACATGCCTCTGAATTCTGTTAAAATGAGGCTCAAAGGCTTATTTATTAGTGAGAAACAATGGAAAACCCTAAACATCCAAAAACCTAACCATAGGAGATGAATCACCAAAACTGTGGGCCTCGTTGGGGTAAATTAGTACATCAACTTCCCGGGGACGTAACTTTGGCATATGATCTCCATTTCATGTACAAAATACCTAGTTAGAAATATATATCTGAGGAATACAAATTTCAACCACATGACTCATGTTTTCCGGTTTTCCAAAAAAATGCCATTTAGGGCCTCAAAACGGCTTCGGAAGTTTAGGACCTGAAAAACTGCCAAATATAGTAAATTGTGCTACAATTAAAGAAACTGAAAAATTGAAAGAAAAAATGGTGAGGTTTCAAGTGCAATAAGCGAGTGGCCACCAATATCCACCTGGACCAGTCCTCTCCCCTTAGGAAGCAATGGTCCCCACTATGTTGAGTGCCTCCATGAGATGGGGAAAATTTTGTTGAACTTGGTCCCTGGTGAGCCACTTGCCTTGGTACAGGAGTTGGCCAACTTTGAAAACCCGATACAATTAGATATTCTGCTGGTGATTGTTCTTGATTTGCGTGTCCATGATCCGATTAGTTGTGGCCTATTCCATGCAATCTGGGTTTAACTCTGTTAGTGTGAGTTGTCCTGCAATGTCGGATGTGTCCAATAATGATGGAAAGTATGGCTGAAGGCAGTCCACATTGAACACTGAGTACATGAAAAGGAACAGTGGAATGATACAAACTTAGTGATGATATATAGCCCATATCAAAGTGGCCGAATCTTACGGTGGGGCCCAACAAAGCGCTCCTTCTGAAAATGTAGCCAAACTTTGTCACCCACCTGGAACTTGTGTGGCACCCGATGTTGATCATTTCGGTTCTTATACTTAGCATTGGCTTTGTCCAATATTTCATGCACCTGTTTGTGGATGCGTTGGATGCGCTAAATGAAGCTGTTAGCCCTGTAAGTTTAAGACTGGACATGGCCCGAAATTGCCTGAGTAGCAGCAAATGGTATGGCAACATCAATGGGACATAGTGTTTGGAATCCCAACCCCACTTGAAAGGGGTTGTGGTCAGTTGAGCTATGGAGAGCTCTATTGTAGCTATGCTAGACATAGGGTAGGCTTTCGTGCCATGTGCGAGGGTGTTTTGAGTTGTACATGCACATAATGTGTACGATCATCCTGTTGACGACCTCTGTTTGGCCATCAGTTTAGGGGTGGAAAGTCGTGGACTTAGTGAGCATGGTATCCAACATCGACCCGAAACATGACCAAAATGTACTTGGGAACCTGTTGTCTCGATCTGAGATAATGGACTGTGGAATCCTAAAGTGTACCCACACTCATTCAAAGAAGAGCTTAGTAGTGGATTCTACTATGATACTCATCTTGTAGGCCGCAAGAATGGCCATCTTAGGGAATCTATCAACGACCACGAAAACACAGTCATTTCCATGCTTAGTCGAAGGGAGGACCGACATGTAATCCATGAAGATGGATTCCCAAGGTTGACTAGGAGTAGGGAGAGGAGTATATAGGCCTTACTTCTTGATGGTCGGTTTTGCAATGGCACAAGCAGTGTAGGATCTGATGTACTTCCCAACATCTTGTCAAAAGTTCGACCAATAAAAATACTTTTATAACACTGCCACTGGTTTCTATACTTCAAAGTGTCCAACGACTTCATAATAGCGCGCCTCCCAAATCATCTTGGCATACTCGCTTGAAGGGACACAAAGGTGTCCTAGGCAACGTAATAGTGTATCCTACAGGTGAAAATTTGGAACTTGCTTTCCTTCCAGGAGTGTCCAGTACGTGTTGCCGAATTCTGGATCACTCTTGTACAAATGCAGCCACTCTGAAGTCTTGTGCCCACAATATTCAAGCACATCGGTCAATTCCATGACCGATGGGTCAGTTAAGGTAGTCTACAACATTATTGGTGATGCCCTTCTTGTACTTAATGTTCAAGTTGAACTATTGCAAGTATGTGGAGCGTTTCTGATGGTGATCGTTCTGCAACTTCCCTTGTGTTTGTATGAACTACAGGGGCCGGTGGTCTGTGTGGATGACTATTTCCTTCCCTAGAATGTAATGCTTCCCTTGTCAACAAGCTTGCACAATGGAATGCATCTCTTTGTCATAGGTGGGATACTTTCAGACTGTGTCTGAAAGTGTCTCACTATGATATGCCATTGCATGCCCGTGCTGAGTAAGAACTGCACCACTAACATATTCAGAAGCATCTGTCTTGATCTCAAATGGTTGTTGAAGGTCTAGTAATGTGATAACATGTGCATAGCAGAGGTAATGCTTTAACTCAGAAAACGTCTCTTGTTGGGATTCAGACCAAAAGAATTTTTCTTTCGCTCTGCCCTTGGTGACTTGACTGATAGGCCAAATGATATGAGAGAACGCCAACATGAACCTGCGATAGAATGGCAAGGCCCAGAATGTTGCAGAGCTTTGTTAGAGTGGTTGGGGCTAGCCAATCCTGAATGAATTGTATCTTGGTTGGGTCCACATGCACACCCCTGAAAGTGTCTCACTATGATATGCCATTGTATGCTCGTGCTGAGTAAGAACTGCACCACTAACATAGTCGGAAGCATCTGTCTCGATCTCAAATGGTTGTTGAAGGTCTGGTAATGTGATAACATGTGCATAGCAGATTTAATGCTTTAACTCAGAAAACGTCTCTTGTTGGGATTCAGACCAAAATAATTTTTCTTTTGCTCTACCCTTGGTGACTTGACTGATAGGCCAAATGATATGAGAGAACGACAACACGAACCTGCGATAGAATGGCAAGGCCCAAAATGCTGTAGAGCTTTGTTAGAGTGGTTGGGGCTGGCCAATCCTGAATGAATTGTATCTTGGTTGGGTCCACATGCACACCCCACTCATCAATGATGCACCCTAGATATTGAACCTGGGTCATACCAAAAGTGCATTTCTCCAAATTGGCACACAACTTGTGTTGTCACGGAGTTTGGAGGACTTGTCGAATATGGAGGAGGTGTTATTCCCAACTATGGATGAAGATCAAGATGTCATCCAAATACACCACTATGAATGGGATGGTGAAGGGTCGCAAGATGTCATCCATCAACCTCATGAAGGTTGCGAGGGCATTCGTCAACCTGAAAGGCATGACCAACCATTTGAAACAACCCTCGTTGGATTTGAAGGTAGTCTTCCACACATCAGAGGGTTCAATTGGTACCTGGTGATACTCGGAGTTCAAGTCGATCTTGCTGAAATATTTGGCCCACTTGAGCTGGTCCAAAAGGTCATCAATCCGTGGGATTAGATATCTATTCTGGAAAATATCTTGTTCAACGCTCGATAGTCAATACAGAGTCTCCATGTCCCATCCTTCTTCTGTACCAACACGATCGACCTCCAACAGGGTGATGAATTTGGTTTGATGTTCCCTTTCTGTAGCAACTCCTAAATCTGCCTCTTGATTTCATCAATTTCCAAAACATAGCATCCATATATCGATCCATTGGGCAACGACACACCTGGGGTCAGATCAATCGAATGCTTGACTTGACAGTATAGAGGTACCCCTGTGGGTGAGGTGAAGATGTCCCTGTACTCCTCCATGACCTTGTCCATCTGCTGCTGTTGTGCGAAGGATACCTTTCTGGAGGCTGTGGCCACAATCCTTTTCTTGCCCTAAGGGTGAATCATAAGGAAAGTAATTTCCCAGTCTGGGAAATGAGCTTACTGCATTTCTTCACAGTGATCAAAGAGATGGTGGTAGGCAGAGCTACCTCCGGTATCCTATACATCTTATTGGCCAAAGTAATAACAACAATGCGAGGCCTAGACTCATACAAAACATGTCACTTCCACAAAAATGGTTGGCCTAATAATACATCAAAAACTTCAAGAGGAGAAACATCACACAATACCTCATATGTGAAGGGTTTGATGTTGTAGGGAAGGAGACACTGTTGGTTGACGTGAGGATCTCGTCCTTGGTGAAGCTACCTGATGATGTACGACTGTAGGTGTGTTGTGGTCGGTAGGCCCAACTTCTTCATGAACTCTTCTGAAATGAGGTTCTTTTGGCTTCCGTTGTCGACAATGAGTCGCAACGAAGAACCCTTCATAGACATCAGGGAGTGGAAGAAGCACCCCCCTCCTCTGGATCTTCAGGATCATCCTTTTGAATCTTGGTGGTGGCAACGGTGGCACTGGGCTCTGCATCAATAATCTGCTTCCTTTTTTCATTCCCCTTATCAGGTTCTGACTCAGAGTTGGAACATGCATCCGATTTTGAAGCCTTCAGTTTGGCCACTAGGGACTGCTTGGCTTGACACTCACTCGTGTTGTGAGTGGGGCTCTTATGGAACTCACACCACTTTCCTATGTCCTCCTTTATCTTCATGGTGGTGTTCCTTTCTTGTGGCTTCGATGGTTTGTCGTGGGTTGCCCCGCCTTGGCTCTGCCCTTTGTTCTTGTTGAGATTCAACAAGATGATGAGCTTAGTGAAAAGAGTCGCCTTCACTAAGTGGGCCCGCAGGCTATTTTTGGCGCAAGTCTATTTTTAGACATGATGATCATATTTCAAAAGTTGCAGGATGCTATTTGTGGATAGTTGGTCAATTTGGAAAAATAGATGAAATTCTATTTTTAGAATATTGGGCGAAGTCTATTTATAGATCACTGATCTAAAAATAGATGCATGTCGATTATTATTAGCTCTTAATAATAATCAGACACTAAACAGCAACTTATTCTCTTGGAGCACTTTGTTTCAGTGCATAGATGTGGCACATCAGTGGACTGAGGGAATTATGCAATTCCCAAGGGTTTACTGGAGCTAATGCATGGAGGACTCAGTTAGAACTCAAGTGGCAGAGTTATGACATAGTTGGAAGAAGTAGTTATGGAGTTGTATTCAGTTTAACTCGGTTAGACTCAGTTGAGCTAGTTGTATCTAGTCTAACTGATTGATACACTAGTGAGAGTGGAGTGAATTAATTAGTTAATTAATTCACAAATAATAACTCATTAATCAACTGAACAATACATCAGTTAACTACAGTGCATGGCAGTTTCAATGGAGACCAGTGGAGAGATAGGTGAAAGGGAAAGATAGACTATCTATTGTGACTATAGTGATGTATTGATTGCATCACACACTCAGTGGAGATGCCAATGAGGATTGCGCAATCAAGGATGGAGTAATTCGAATTCATTCAGAGCTATTCTTCAGCAGAGATTGAGTAGTGGAGGCAGAGATCGGTGCATGGATTTGCAAGATTGGTCCTGATTAGTGTATGACGATTGTACTGTACTGAGAGCTTGTGATAAGATTTGTCTGAAGATTTTCATGATTCCATGATACATAATATATATTTTGGGTTTTCGACATTCCGATTAAAAACTATGTTATGTGCGATTGATTATTTTTGTTTATGCTTCACATGTGTGTGCAATTAAATTTTCCGAAAAAGATTAACAAGTGGAATAGATTCAGTATCTTGCATAAAGTTAAATAGTGTGAGATCAGGTGGATCTTGGAAATATGCATTCTTAGTGCATATAATTTCTACATGGTATCAGAGCATTGTTGATTGAAGATTTCAATTGTGAAGTGAGTTTGTGCTGGTGGACAATTCGAATTTGCTATAGAAGATTCTTGGTGCAGAAATTGAGTATACATGGAAATGTCTTTCAACAGGTTGAGATTGATGCCCTTGATGGGAGCTCAAATTACATATCCTGGAAGGACAGGATGGAGGAGGTGCTGGAGGATAATGGGCTGAAGGAGTTCATCGATAGCGATGTTCCTAAGCTGGGATCTAGCGATGTTGCATTACTTGATGCATGGAAAAAGAAGACTGCAAAGACGAGGAGGATTTTGTTGGAAGGTGTGAAGGACCATATTGTGTCCAAAATTCACGAGAAAGCTACTCCATTCTTAATGTGGAAGGCTTTGACAGACTTGTTCCAAAGCATAAGTGACCAGAGGAAGTTGGCGCTTAAAGACAAGCTCAGAAAAATAAAAATGGAGAAAGGCGACAGTATTCCAAAATACCTCACGAAGTTTTTCCACTACAAGGATGAACTGGGAAGTGTGGGGGTTACTATTGATGAAGAAGACTTGGTGAGCTTGGCTCTCCTTGGGCTTCCGAAGAGTTGGCATAGCTACGAAGACTCTGTCAATGGACGGGAGAAACTGCCAGGATGGGAGCGACTTTGGTCGGATCTTGTGCAGGAGGAGATAAGGCGGGGTACCAGGGATGGATCTTCATCGAAGAATGAAGATGAAGAGAATTTCACTTTGGCTGCCAAAGCAAGGAAAGGGAAGGGGAAGAAACATCCTTCAAAATCTGATGCTAAAGGCAAGAAGTAGGATTTGTCCAAAGTGAAGTGTTTTCACTATCACGAACATGGACATTTCGCCACTAACTGTCCACAGAAGAAGAAGAACAAGAAGGTTTCTGGATCTGCAGCTAGAGAGGCCTTAGCCTCTCAATTTGAGCTTTATTTCTCCTTGATCGCTTTCTTGGTTTCAAGCTACATGGGATCGGTGGTATCTTGATAGTGGTGCGTCTTTCCATATGACAGGAGACAAAGAGTTGTTTAGTGACTTGGAGGAGAAGGACCTCCAGATGCATATAGAGATGGCGACAGTGGTCGATGCGGTCTGTTGGAATTGGGACCGTGCCTTTGAGATGGAGTCAGGTAATCCATTCTTGTTGAAGAATGTTATGCATGTTGCTCGTGCGAAGAAGAACTTTGGTGTTGGTCCCAATCTTGGAAGACAAGGTTATGATGTTGTTTTCGGTGAGGGGAAAAACCTTCCTTCGACATAAAACAACGATTCAAACCAAGAAGATAGGGGTTCGAATTAAGAATCTCTGGCCAGAGTAGATGGCTGCGCTGCAATGGTGGGCAAAGCAGAAGAAGTGGTGAGCCGGGATGAGGGCGAATTATGGCACATGATATTGGGCCATCTTCACCATGGCGCTTTGAAGATTTTGCAGCAGATTTCTACTGGACTTCCCAAGGGTACTCTTGTGTAGTCAAATCAATGCAAGGGATTTAATATGGGTAAGTTTGTGAAGACCACCTTTCATGAGAAGGAGAACCATGCTTCGGTGATCCTGGAGAGAATTCACACAGACGTGTGTGGAACTTTCTTGGTTGCTTCAACAGAAAAACACATGTATTATGTTATATTTGTTGATGACTATTCTCGTAGATGCTGGATATTCTTCATGCAGAAGAAGAGAGAAACGTTCTCAAAGTTTTGTGAGTTCAAAGCATTTGTGGAGAACGAGTCGGGGAAGCAAGTGAAAGCTCTACAGAGCGATAATGGTGGTGAATACATCTCAGGAAAATTCAAAGACTTATGTAGCAAAGAAGGAATTCTAAGAGAACTCATAGCGCCTCATAACCCACAGCAGAATGGGGTCACGGAGAGAAAGAACAGAACGATCGTGGGTGCTGCACAAGCTATGCTTGAGAGGGAGCTAGACTTGCATGCAGTGAAGGAACTGCTTGTTCCGAAAGATGAGCCTCTGGATGTGGATCAGCCACAAGAGGAGATTCATGGAGTGGAGGAGTCCACTCATGCAGAACCAAACATCAGAAAAGGAAAAAGCGTACCTGGAAAGTGAGAGGGGAAGCTTGATGACACGAGAAGAAGTTATCCTACATCACAGTCACGAGCAGTGATCCTGGCCAGGTGCGGGCCACATGGCTCTTATGAGCAAGGGTATAATGACAGAGCCATCTTATTTTGAAGAAGTAGTGCAGGAGCCCACATGGGTAGATGCCATGGTGGAGGAGTATGACTCCATTGTCAGAAACAGTGCTTGGGAGATTGTTCCAAGGCTGGTAGGTAAATCAATTGTAGGATCAAGATGGATCTACAAGGTAAAGAAAGCTGTTGATGGGAGCATCGAGAAGTATAAGGCAAGATTTGTTGCCTGAGGCTTCTCACAGATCGAGGGGATTGGTTATGAAGAAACCTTTGCACCTGTCGCATGGTATTCTTCCATAAGGACCATCCTTGCTCTCTAAGCGCAGATGGGTTGGCACATTCATCGGATGGATGTGAATACCGTGTTCCTTAATGGGATCATTGAGAAGAGGTGTACGTTGACAACTTTGAGGATTTGAGATGTTCCTTTTGAGTCACATGTGGGAGCTAAAAAAAGAAAGCGATGTATTTAGAAACAAGCACCTCGTGTGGCTCGGATCGGCGACTATTTCATTGGACTTGGCTTCACCAAGAGTGAGGCGGATGCAAACCTGTACCAGATTGTGGTGGAAGGTAAGCTTTTAATCATTGTACTTTATGTTGATGATTTAATACTAACAGGTGATAAGAAGTTGATACACTCATGCAAGGCAGATCTTGCAAAGGAGTTTGAGATGAAGGACTTGGGTCTCCTTCATTATTTCCTTGGATTGGAAATATGGCAGCGGGAAGGTGAAATGTTTGTGTCTTAAGGCAAGTATGCCTAAGAGATACTGGAGTTTCACATGCAAGGCTGCAAGCCTATCGACACTCCTCTTCCAGGAAATTGGAAGAAAGAGGATGCTACATCGACAGAGGTAGTGGATGCCACTGTTTATTGACAGTTGGTGGGTTCGCTCTTGTATTTAGTCAATACAAGACCAGACATATGCTATGTAGTGAACCAACTTTCACAAGCGATGGTTAAGCCTACCAAGCTCTTTTGGAAGGCAGGCAAGCATGTTTTGAGATATCTCAGGGGCACATATGAGTATGGTTTATGGTACAGGCAGACGGATGAGGTGAAGTTGCATGGCTTCATGGATGCAGATTGGGCAGGAAGCCCAACAGACAGAAAGAGCACATCAGGAGGGATTTTCAGTATCGGATCTACGACAGTTTCTTGGTACAATAGGAAACAAATATCCGTGGCACTCAGTTCAGCGGAAGCAAAATACATGGCAGCAAGTCAAGATGTGATTAATATCAAAGAACTGAAATTTGCTTACAGACAAAATGGAAATAAACTAGCTAGGGCACTGGTAGTTATCTCTGAGAAGAGATGTGGCAGCTACAGGCCTCTGAACTGAGTTACAATGAGGCTCGAGGGCCTATTTATTATTGAGAAACAATGGAGAACCCTAAACATTCCAAAAACCTAAACCTAGGAGATGAAGCGCCAAAACTATGGGCCCCGTTTGGGTAAATTGGTGTTTCAACTTCCCAGGGACGTAACTTTGGCATACTATCTCCGTTTAACGCACATGATACATCATTAGAAAGCTCTATCCGAGGACTGCAACTTTCAGGATGAATTTGATGATCAAATTTGCTGGTAAAACGATACCCAAAAAACGTCGTTTAGGGCCTCAAAACGGCTCCGAAAGTTCAGGACCCGAAAAACTGCTAAAATTAGTAAGTTATGCCGAAACTGAAAAACTGAAAGAGACAATGGTGGGGGCCCAAGTGGAATAGGCGGGTGGCCACCAATATCCACCTGGATCAATACATCATTAGAAAGCTCTATCCGAGGACTACAACTTTCGGGACGAATTTGATGATCAAATTTGCTGGTAAAACGATACCCAAAAAACGTCGTTTAGGGCCTCAAAACGGCTCCCGGAGATTACAAGGACGAAAAAAATACATTAAATAACCGTTATCTTTGTGAAAAACTGAAAGAGACAATGGTGGGGGGCCAAGTGGAATAGGTCGGTGGCCACCAATATCCACCTGGATCATTCCTCCCCCCTTAGGAAGCAATGGTCCCCATTGCGTTAAGTTCCTCCATGAGATGAGAAAATTTCTGCTGAACTTGGTCCCTGGTGAACCACTTTCCTTGGTGCAGGAGTTGGCCAGCTTTGACAACCCGATACAGTTGGATCCTCTGTTGGCGAGTGTTCTTAATTTGCATGTCCATGATACAATCTTTGGTGGCTTTTTCCATGCACTCTGGGTTTAACTCTGTTGGTGTGAGTTGTTCTGCAATGTCCGAAGTGTCCAGTAGAGGTGGGAAGTAAGGACGAAGGCGATCCACATTGAAGACTGGGTGCAGACCAAGGAATGGTGGAATACTAAGCTCGAAAGCATTGTTCCCTACGGCCTTGGTGATGGTGTACGACCCGTATCGGAGCGGGCGAAGCTTGTGGTGAGGTCCAGTGAGGCGCTCCTTCTGCAAATGCAGCCATACTTTGTCGCCCACCTGGAAGTTGTGTGGCACCCGGTGTTGATCATGGCGCTGCTTGTACTTCGCATTGGCTCTATCCAATATATCATGAACCTGTTGGCGGATGTGTTGAATGCGCTCGATGAAGCTACTTGCTTTGTCAACTTCAGACCGGACGTGCGCTGAATCGGCCTGAGCAGCTGCAAATGGCATGGCTACGTCAATGGGACATAGTGGCTGGAATCCCAAGCCCACCTGAAAGGGGCTATGGCCAATTGAACTGTGGAGAGCCCGGTTATAACTATGTTTTACATAGGGGAGGCTCTCGTCCCATGTGCGGGGATGCTTTGAATTGTACATGCGCAGAATGTGTACAATCATTATGTTGACGACCTCTGTCTGGCCATCTGTTTGGGGATGGAAAGCTGTGGACTTGGTGAGCTTGGTATCCAACATTGACCAGAGGCTGGACCAAAATGTGCTGAGGAACCTGCTATCCCGATCTGATATGATAGACTGTGGGATCCCAAAGTGCACCCACACTCGTTCAAAGAAGAGTTTAGCAGTGGCTTATGCTGTGATATTCTTCTTGCAGGCCGCCATAATGGCCATCTTCGAGAATCTGTCGACGACCACAAAAGCACAGTCATTTCCCTGCTTAGTAGAAGGCAGGCCCGACATGTAATCCATGGAGATGGATTCCCAAGGTCGACTAGGGGTAGGTAGCGGAGTATATAGGCCTTGCTTCTTGATGGTCGGTTTGGCAATGGCACAAGCAGTGTAGGATCTAATGTGCTTCTCGACATCCTTTCGAAGGTTCGACCAATAGAAATACTTCTGTAGTATTGCTACTGTTTTCTCGACCCCGAAATGCCCAACGACTCGACTGTAGTGTGCTTCCCATATCATCTTGGCATGCTCGCTTGAAGGAACACAAAGGTGTCCTAGGTGACATAAAAGTGCATCTTGGAGGTGAAAATTTGGAACTTGCGTACCCCCCAAGAGTGCCTTGTAAGTGTGGTTGAATTCTGGGTCACTCTCATAGAGAAGCAGCCAATCAGAAGTCTCGTGCCCACAAGAGTTGAGCACAGTGGTGAGCGCCACGATCGGTGGTCGGTTGAGGCAGTCTGCAACATTATTGGTGCTACCCTTCTTGTACTTGATGTTCAAATGAAACTGTTGCAGATATGTGGACCACTTCTGATGGCGATCATTCTGCAACTTCCCTTGTGTCTGTATGAACTGCAGGGGCCGGTGGTCTGTGTGGATGATTGTTTCCTTCCCAAAAATGTAATGCTTCCATTGTCGACAAGCTTGCACAATGGAATACATTTCTTTATCATAGGTGGGATACTTGCGAACTGTCTCAGACAATGTCTCACTGTGATATGCCACTGGATGTCCCTGTTGAGTAAGAACTGCCCCAATAGCATAGTCAGAGGCATCTGTCTCGATCTCAAATGGCTGCTGCAAGTCTGGTAAGGTGAGCACTGGGGCAGAACAGAGGCGAATTTTCAATTCTTTGAACGCCTTCTGTTGAGGTTCCGACCAAAAGAATTTTGCTCTCGCTCCTCCTTTGGTGACTTGACTCAAGGGCCAAGTGATATGAGATAATCCCAACACGAATCTACGGTAGAAATTAGCAAGACCCAGAAAGCTGCGAAGCTCTGTTATAGTAGTCGGGGCTGGCCAATCCCGAATGACTTGGATCTTGGCTGGATCCACATGCACCCCCCTTTCATCAATAATGTATCCTAGATATTGAACTTGGGTCATGCCAAACGTGCACTTCTCCAAATTGGCACACAACTTGTGTTGCCGCAGTGTTTGGAGGACTTGTCGGATGTGATGAAGGTGCTCTTCACAAGTCTTGCTGAAGATCAGAATGTCATCCAAGTACACCACTACGAATGAGTTGGTGAATGGCCGCAAGATGTCGTCCATCATCCTCATGAAGGTTGCGGGAGCATTCGTCGACCCGAAAGGCATGACCAGCCATTCAAAAAGGCCTTCCTTAGCTTTGAAGGCAGTCTTCCACACATCAGAGGGTTCAATTGGTACCTGGTGATACCCAGACTTCAGGTCGATCTTACTGAAATATTTTGCACCTTGGAGTTGGTCCAGAAGGTCATCAATCCGTGGGATTGGGTACCTATTCAGGACAGTGATCTTGTTCAGCGCCCGATAGTCAATACAGAGTCTCCACGTCCCATCCTTCTTCTGTACCAACACGATCGAGCTCCCACAGGGCGATGAACTTGGTCTGATGTGACCTTTCTGCAACAGCTCCTGAATCCGCCTCTTGATTTCATCATTTTCCAGAGCAGAGCGTCGATAGATCGGTCAATTGGGTAGTAGCGCACCTGGGGTCAGATCAATCGGGTGCTTGACCTGGCAGTGGAGAGGAACCCCTGTGGGTGAGGTGAAGATGTCCCCGTACTCCTCCACGACCTTATCCATTTGTTGTTGTCGTGCAGAGGGGCCCTGTCTGGAGGTCGTGGCCACAGTCTTCTTCTTGCCCTGGGGGCGGATCATCAGAAAAACGAATTTCCTGGTTTGGGAAATGAGCTTACTACATTGTTTTGCGGTAACCAAAGAGATAGTCGTAGGAGGTGGTACCTCTGGTATCCTGTACAACTTATTTCCCAAAGTAATAATAACAGCACGAGGTCGAGACTCATACACAGCATGACGCTTCCAGAAGTATGGTTGTCCTAATAATACATCAGAAACATCAATAGGAGCAACGTCACATAATACCTCATCCGCGAAGGGCTTGATGCTATAGGGAAGGCGGCACTGCTGGCTGACGCGGAGATCTCGTCCTTGGTGAAGCCACCCGATGGTGTATGGATGTGGGTGAGATGTGGTCGGCAAGCCCAACCGCTTCACGGTGTCTGTTGAATTGAGGTTCTTTTGGCTCCCATTGTCGATAATGAACTGTACAGGGGAGCCATTTACCCACATCTGGGAGTGGAAGAGGCGTTCCTCCTCCTCTGGATCTTCCAGTTCCTCCTTCTGGACCTTTGTAGTGGCAACAGTGGCATTGGGCTCCGCATCAATAATCTGTTTCCCTTTTTCATTCCCATTTTCAGGTTCTGATTCGGAGTCGGAGCATGCATCTGACTCAGAAGCCCTCATCTCAGCCACTAGCGACTGCTTGGCCCGACACTCACTTGTGTTGTGAGTGGAGCTCTTATGGAACTCACACCACTTTCCCGTGTCCTTCTTTGGCTTTGCGGTGCTGTTCTTTTCTTGTGGCTTTGATGGGTTGTCTTTAGACACCATTCCTTGGCTCTGTCCTTTGTTCTGCAGTTTGGAAGCACCTTTCCCTTGCTTTTGATTCGCAGATCCAAAGTCTTGCTTCTTCTGTTTGAATTTCTACTCAATCTTGGCAGCATACCGGTATGTCGTACCAAGCGAGGAGATGTCGAGAACTCCATTTCCTCCTTAATGTATCTGTGCAGATAGCTGCAATACTTTAGCACCAAATGTTTCTCTGAATCTTTGATACCCAACTTTGTGCGTAGGGTATGGAACAGATTCGTCAGCTCATGCACATCTTGATCCCTTTGTTGTCGCAGCGTGGTCCATTGTATGTACTTGTCCTCATAGCTCCCCACGGGATAGTACTGTTCCTTGATGGCGTCTCGGAAAGAATTCCAAGTTGGTACGGCCGAGAACAGAGAGGGTTCTATCTGGTCCTTGTTCTCACAGTAGGTTTCCCACCAGTCCTTAACATGGGGGGTAGCTTTGAGGAGTGCAAAAATAATCTTCTCCCGGTCTGAAAAGTCATGAACCGAGAAATATCCTTCTAACAGATTCAACCATCTGTCTACGGCATCTGCGTCTATTTGACCCTCAAATATGGGAATGTCAAAATTTACTTGTACCTTAAAAGGAGTCGCGCCTCCAGAGTGGTTGTTGGATGCAGATGCGCCGCCGGTGGGTAGCCGTTGAAGGATCTGAGCAAAGTTATCCATCATCACGTTCCTTTGTCTTTCGAGGGCCTCCTCGAGCAATATTTTGATAAGATCTCCTGCTCCCTCATCTTTCTTTTCGTCCCCCATGGGCGTCCGTCGAGGTTTGCGAGGCTGATCTTGCAAAGGTTCCACCAGATCAAGCCCTAGCTCCTTATACCCCAACCTCGTTGGGGACATGCAAAGAAGGATCGAGAAAAAGCAGACCGCTCTGATACCACTGATCCAGATTTATGTAGGAACGCAACAGAATAAACATATAACCATAAATATAGAGATGCAGCGGAATTAACACTTCATTTCATTAATATCAAAGAATTGAAATTTGCTTACAGACAGAATGGAAATAAAACTAGCTAGGGCACTGGTAGCTATCTCGGAGAAGAGATGTGGCGGCTACAGGCCTCTGAACTGAGTTACAATGAGGCTCGAGGGCCTATTTATTATTGAGAAACAATGGAGAACCCTAAACATCCCAAAACCTAACCCTAGGAGATGAAGCGCCACAACTATGGGCCCCGTTTGGGTAAATTGGTGTTTCAACTTCCCAAGGACATAACTTTGGCATCCTATCTCCGTTTGACGCACATGATACATCATTAGAAAGCTCTATCCGAGGACTACAACTGTCGAGACGAATTGGATGATCCAATTCGCCGGTAAAAGCATACCCAAAAAACGTCGTTTAGGGCCTCAAAACGGCTCCGGAAGTTCAGGACCCGAAAAACTGCTAAAAATAGTAAGTTAAAAAACGTCGTTTAGGGCCTCAAAACGGCTCCGGAAGTTCAGGACTCGAAAAACTGCTAAAAATAGTAGAGGATTATCATGTCGAAGCCCAGGCAAGAAAAATATGGTGGGGCCCAAGTGGAATGGCGGGTGGCCACCAATATCCCACGGATCAGCATCATTAAGCTCTATCCGAGGACTACAACTTTCGGGACGAATTTGATGATCAAATTCACTAGCTATTTGATACCCAAAAAACGTCGTTTAGGGCCTCAAAACGGCTCCGGAAGTTCAGGACCCGAAAAATGCTAAAAATAGTAAGTTATGCCGAAACTAAAAAACTGAAAGAGACAATGGTGGGGGGCCAAGTGGAATAGGTGGGTGGCCACCAATATCCACCTGGATCAATACATCATTAAACTCTATCAAGAGGACTACAACTTTTGGGGCAAATTTGATGATCAAATTCTGATTGTTCCATGTACCCAACGTCGTTTAGGGCCTCAAAACGGCTCCAGGAAGTTGAGCAGAAAAGCTGCTAAATCAAGTAAGTTATGCTGGCTTGAAAAAGCCCAGAAAGAGACAATGGTGGGGGCCCAAGTGGAATAGGCAGGTGGCCACCAATATCCACCTGGATCAATACATCATTAGAAATCTCTATCTGAGGACTACAACTTTCGGGACGAATTTGATGATCAAATTCGCTAGCGCTTTGATACCCAAAAAACGTCGTTTAGGGCCTCAAAACGGCTCCGGAAGTTCAGGACCCGAAAAACTGCTAAAAATAGTAAGTTATGCCGAAACTGAAAAACTGAAAGAGACAATGGTGGGGGCCCAGGTGGAATAGGCGAGTGGCCACCAATATCCACGGATCAATACATCATTAAGCTCTATCCGAAGACTACAACTTCTGCCACAAATATCATTTTGAAATGGAATGATATTTTCTAGAGGCGCGATGCCCAAAAAACATCGTTTAGGGCCTCAAAACGGCTCAGGAAGTTCAGGACCCGAAAAACTGCTAAAAATAGTAAGTTATGCCGAAACTGAAAAACTGAAAGAGACAATGGTGGGGGCCCAAGTGGAATAGGCGGGTGGCCGCCAATATCCACCTGGATTCGATACATCATTAAACTCTTTCAAGGGGACTACAACTTTCGGGAATTTGATGATCAAATTTCTTTGATAACAAATGCAAAAAACGTCGTTTAGGGCCTCAAAACGGCTCCGGAAGTTCAGGACCCGAAAAACTGCTAAAAATAGTAAGTTATGCCAAAACTGAAAAAATGAAAGAGACGATGGTGGGGGCCCAAGTGGAATAGGAGGGTGGCCACCAATATCCACCTGGATCAATACATCATTAGAAATCTCTATCTGAGGACTACAACTTTGGAATGAAGATTCCATGATCAAATTTCTTTGGTAGAACGATACTGCTTGTCGTTTAGGGCCTCAAAGCAGCTCAGGAAGTTAGGACAGCGCTAAAAATATTAAGGATTAATACTGGCAGAAAAAAATGAAAGAGACGATGGTGGGGGCTTCCAAGTGAATAGGCGAATTGTACAATATCCACCTGGATCATAAAAATAGATGCATGTCGATTATTATTAGCTCTTAATAATAATCAGACACTAAACAACAACTTATTCTCTTTGGAGCCACTTCAGTGCAATGCACGGATGTGGCACATCAGTGGGCGATTTATATACGAATTCCCAAGGGTGACTGAGCCTAATGCATGGAGGACTCGGTTAGAACTCAAGTGGTAGAGTTATGACATAGTTGGAAGAAGTAGTTATGGAGTTGTATTTAGTTTAACTTAATTAGACTCAGTTGAGCTAGTTGTATCTAGTCTAACTGAATGATACACTAGTGAGAGTGGAGTGAATTAATTAGTTAATTAATTCACAAATAATAACTCATTAATCAACTAAACAATGCATCAGTTAACTACAGTGCATGACAGTTTCAGTGGTGGAGAGATAGGTGAAAGGGCAAGATAGACTATCTGTTGTGACTATAGTGATGCATTGATTGCATCACACACACATTGGAGTTTCTAATGAGGATTGCGCAGTCAAGGCAAGAGTAATTCGAATTCATTCAGAGCTATTCTTCATCAAGGATTGCGCAGTGGAGGCAAGCTAGCAGGAGGGCAAGATCAGTGCATGGATTTGCAAGATTGTTCCTGATTAGTGTATGACGATTGTACTGTATTGAGAGCTTGATAAGCTTTGTATGAGGATTGTCATATGATTCCATGATACATAATATATAGTTGGGGTTTTCAGCTTCAGGCTTTCTCAGTTAAAAAATGTGTTATGTCTGATTGATTATTTTTGTTTATGCTTCACATGTGTGTGTAATTAATTTTTCCGCAAAAGATTAACAAGTGGAATTGATTCAGTATTTTGCATAAAGTTAAATAGTGTGAGATCAGGTGAATCAAGGACATCTGCATGCTTAGTGCATATAATTTCTATAGTTCTGCGGTTTGGGGGCACGTTTCCCTTGCTTCAAATTCACAGATCCAAAGTCTCACTTATTCTGTTTAAAATTTTGCTTGATCTTGACAACATACATATAGGTGACACTTAGCGAGGAGATGTCCAAGAACTCCATTTCTTCCTGGATGTACTTATGTAAACAACCACGGTACTAGAGTATTAAATGCCTCTCAGAATCCTTGATACCCAGCTTCGTGCAAAGGACGTGAAAAATATTTGTGAACTCTGACACATCTTGGTCCCTTCCCTATAGTAGCGTGGTCCACTTTATGTATTTATCTTCATAACTCTCAACAGGATAATATTGTTCCTTGATGACATCTCGAAAATAATTCCAAGTGGGTGCCACTGAAAATAACGAGGATTCTCTCTCGTCCTTTTGTTCACAGTAGGTTTCCCACCAGTCCTTGACATGGCAGGCGTCTTTGAGGAGTCAAAATTAATCTTTTCTTGATTCGAAAAGTCATGAATTGAAAAATACCCTTCCAACATATTTAACCATTTATCTATGGCGTCTGCATCTATTCGGCCTTCAAATATTGGAATGTAAAAGTTAACTTGTACCTTAAAAGGAGTGGCACCTCTAAAGTGGTTGGTAAATGAAGGAGCATTGCCTATGGGTAGTCGTCGAAGGATCTGGGCAAAGTTATCCATCATTGCATTCCTCTAGTTCTGGAGGGCCTCCTTGAGCAATATTTGAAAGGATCTCTTGCTCCCTCATATTTATTTTCTTCCACCATGGGAGGCCGTCGGCATTTGCGAAATTGATCTTGCAAAGGTTCAACCAGTTCGAGCCCAAACTCCCTGTAACTTGACCTCGTTGGGGACATGCAAAGAAAAACAAAGAAAGAGAAAACCACTCTAATACCACTAATCCGAAATTATGAAGGAACACAATAAAATACAGATATAAACATAAATGCAGAGATGCAGCGGAAATAAAACTTCATTTCATTAATATCAAAGAACTGAAATATGCTTACATATAGAATGTAAATAAACTAGCTCAGGTGATGGTAGCTTATCTTTGATAAGAGATGTGGTGGCTACATGCCTCTGAACTGTGTTAAAATGATGCTCAAAGGCCTATTTATTAGTGAGAAACAATGGAAAACCCTCAACATCGAAAAACCTAACATTAGGAGATGAATTGCCAAAACTGTGGGCCTCGTTGGGGTAAATTGGTACATCAATTTCCTGGGGTCGTAACTTTGGCATACGATCTCTGTTTGACGTGCATAATACCTCATTAGAAATATCTATCCTAAGAATTAAAATTTCAACTGCAAGACTTATACTTTCCCGTTTTCCAAAAAGACGTCGTTCAGTGCCTCGAAACAGCTCAAGAAGTTTAGGATCCGAATAACTACCAAAATAGTAAACTGTGCAACAATTAAAGAAACTGAAAAACTGAGAGAAGCAATGGTGGGGGTCCAAGTGGAATAGGTGGGTGGCCACCAATATCCACTTGGATCAGTGTACATATATACTTCCCCCTCAAATAAACCTATAAGAAGGGCTTTGATGCAATAAACCTATCTGAATTTAAAACTTTGACGCGCTGACCTCACACATTGGGGTTTGGAGCCCTGATGAGGCGACACTCAAACATCAACTGCATCGGGATATTACACCTATACTCAACTCTATTTTCTTCTCGATTGTCATGACTCATCAGCACTAGAACATCCATCACAACATAGTCCTCTGCTTGTCCCACATTTTGTTGAGTGGTCTCTCCAAACCAAGGGCTTTGACAACCCACCGTATACATATATACTTTCCCCTCAAATAAACCTATTTACAGGCTCTGACGCAATAAACCTATCTGCATTTAAAACTCTAACATGCTGACCTCACGCATTGGGGTTTGGAGCCTTAATGACGCAATGCTTAGGCATTCGCTACATCGAGCAAACACAAAACTGAAGTTAAACTTTGCAAATGCGCAAAATATTTTTGTACGAATGAATCAATACAAACCTATAGATCTTATATGTCATTGCTATGTAGTAACATAAAAAAATAGATAAATGTAAATGGCAGAGCAATCTATTGTTTTACAAAAGTGAGATGGTTAACTTTGTCTATTATTTTATTTTTTTCACCATAAAAAACCAACAGTATTATATTAGATATAAAAAATTGTTTACATATATCATAGTTCACATGTCCAAAACTGTTTACATATATCATAGTTCACATGTCCCCCACATTCATAATCTTCTATACCAAAAAATTACATCAAAATACTTCCATAGTTAAAGAAAGTATCCCTATACTTATATGTTAACAAAAAAGAAACTCAAAATAGAAAAGATACCTTCTTCAGTGTTCCACATATTCCTTTTGTCAATAAACATATCAAACCTTGACAATCCAAAATTACATCAAAATATCTCCATAGTTAAAGAAAGTATCCCTATACTTATATGTTAACAAAAAAGAAACTCAAAATAGAAAAGATAGTTTTCTTCAATTTTCCACATATTCCTTTTGTCAATAAACATATAAAAACTTGACAATCCATATGTTGTGGTAACAGGTACTACTGATGCTTAGTGAATGGAAAAAAAATTAGTGTGTCTATTAAGGTTTTTTTTTATCTATTAGAGAATACTGTCTTAGTCATAATTTTTATAGTAAAAAAATCAAAATACTTCCAAAGCTAAAGAAAACATTCCTATATTTGTAGGTTAACAAAAAAACCTCAAAATAAAAAATATAGTTTTTTCCAATGAATCAAAAAAACATTTTATTTTGGAATGTGATTTTTTCCAAGAGAAAGTTATGAAAATATGTTTGTATTGGTTTCTTGGCATTGTCTTTTCAAGAAAGAAATTGTTGGAAGGTTAGACCAACTCATCATCAATTTCAATAAAAAATAATTAATTACAAAAAACAAAAAAACATAGAATTAATAATCCTACAAACTATTTTAATCCAGAACCTTTAAAATATCATTTTCATTCCATATTCTTATTATCAATAAACATATCGAAATCAGAGAGTCCATGTGTTAGGGATAACAGGTGCCAATGTTCACTGAATGGACAAATTTACACGGTGTCTATTAGGGTATATTTTTTTTATCTATTAGAGGATACGGTCTCATGTATCATGTAATCTGGTGCGTTTTTTCTTCGCTGATATTTTTTGATACGTTAATCTCCACTACTTCAAGTGAATTCCCAAATGTGAATGCCACAGAAAAATATCTAAAATATTTAGACTGAAATTGAAATTGGGAGGCAGTCATGGCTGCAGCTATGTTCTTGCAATGTAATCTTCCAGCCCAACAGTCTCCTATTGAATTGGAGTGTGAACGCCACTATGCTTCTAGAATTAAGCCTGCAACTCTGCGCTACTCGGGTTATTTGCCGCGAGATATGACAGCGGCGCTCCCAACAGAATCAAACCCGCCGCAAGTTCTCAAGCGAAAACGAGATCCCAATAACAGCAATTTCACACTGCGCGACGAAGTGGCAATTCTGTGTGAAGAAAGCCGACTAAAGGATGCGGTCGACATGTTGTTTACCATGGATGGACGAGGAATTCAGGTAAACCGAAATACATATTCTATTATCCTGAAAACTTCTATTAGATTGAATAACTTGACGGAAGGCAAAAGGATCCATACCCATATCATAAAAACATCCAGATTGAGTACAGAAATGATTCTCAGTAACCACCTTATTCACATGTACGCCAAATGCAGTTGCTTCGACTATGCACGCGAAGTGTTTGACAGAATGTGTGAGCGAAATTTGGTTTCATGGAATACCATCATTGCAGGATATGCCAGGGATGGACAGGGGGAAGAGGCTTTGGATATATTTAGACGAATGCACCGAGCTGGTGTGAAGCCCGATCAGTTTACCTTTGGCAGTGTTCTCAGAGCTTGTGCGTCGTTGGCGATTCTAAAACAAGGCAAGGAGATCCATTCTCATGTTATAAAAAATGGACTTGAGTTAGATATATTTGTTGGAAGTGCCCTTATTGATCTGTATGCCAAAAGCGGCTACATTGAGGATGCCCATAAATTGTTTGACGAATTGCCTGAACGAGATTTGGTTTCGTGGACTGCACTAATTGCGGCTTATGCTCAGAATGATCAAGGCACTGAAGCCCTTAAAACCTTCAGTGAAATGCAAAGGTTAGGTGTGAAGCCGAATGCATTCTCCTTCACTAATGTTCTTGTGGGTTGTTCTACTTTAGCTGTTTTAGATCAAGGTAAGCAGATCCATGGACTCGTTATAAAACATGGTTTGCTGTCAGACGTCCCCGTGGGAAATTCCCTGATTACCATGTATAGCAAGTGTGGTAATATAGAAGATGCAGAGAAGGTGTTTGACAGAATGCGTGCTCGAAGCGTAATTTCATGGAGTGCAATGATAGCAGGATATGCGTATCATGGGTGTGGCAAGGAAGCACTCCAACTATTTGAACACATGCAGAAGGCAGGCGTGAAGCCGAATCATATCACGTTTGTTGGGGTTCTCTCTGCGTGCAGCCATGTAGGCCTAGTGGATGAGGGTCGCCGATACTTTGACTCGATGAGTCAAGTTTATGGCATTGTGCCAATTGCAGAGCACTATGCTTGCTTTGTTGACATTCTTGGCCGCGCTGGGCTTCTTGATGAGGCAAAGGGCTTCATTAATAAAATGCCACTTGCACCGTCTGATTCAGTATGGCGAACCTTGCTCAGCGCCTCTAGAGTTCATAATAATATAGAGACAGGATTGTATGCAGCAGAACGTTTGCTTGAGTTGACACCGGAAGACGCTTCAGCTTATGTGCTGCTTTCAAATATTTATGCGGCGGAAGGTCGGTGGGATGATGTTGCGAAGGTGAGGAAAAGGATGGATGATATGGGAGTAGAGAAAGAGGCAGGACTTAGTTGGATTGAATTCAGGAGCAAGGTGCATACTTTTGCTGTGAGAGACAGATCACATCCTCAGACGGAGGATATTTATGCAACATTAGAGGAATTGACTTGCCAGATGAAAGAAGCAGGCTATAAACCCAACACAAAATTTGTGCTGCATGATGTGGAGGATGAGCAAAAAGAACAGTATTTGTGTCACCACAGTGAAAAACTGGCTATTGCTTTTGGTGTTATAAACTTGCCCCCTGGAACACCACTCCGAATAGTCAAGAACCTCCGAGTGTGTCTTGACTGCCACTCTGCTACCAAATTTATCTCCAAAATTGTTGGACGTGAAATTGTCGTGAGGGATTCTAGTCGGTTTCATCATTTCAAGGACGGCCTCTGTTCATGTGGGGATTATTGGTGATACCTATCGGATTATAGCCTTTTCCTTCACTATTACATTTCAGATAAAGTTGTAACTCAAGGCATGGATGTATTTTATTATCTGCATTTTCAAGCTTTAGTTTGTAGCGGTGCTATCCCCTGGAGAGAGTGTGAGGAACATTTCTATGGTGCTCATGGGATATTTACTTTGGATGGCCTAAAATGTAATAATTCAGAATACAAAGTTCATTCGCAAACTGTTGGAAGATATTTTACAAGAAACTGAGGGAATGAAAATTCAATATCTTGATGAAGTGGCCATGGACAAAGCTCTGGTGTCCACTATTTGCGTGAATATATGATGGGGTAGAATGATTTTTTATGTTTATGAAGGGTTGAAAGCTATTGGTTGGTGTGGTATCCTGAGGCCAACATTGCAATGCTTGAGGAGAAAACCAAAATATTCAAGTAGGCCGACGATGATGGTGATTATATTATTAGTTCCTTGGACTAGATTATTGTTCAAATGAACTTAACGTACATTGGAGCATTTTAATGCTCTGAAGGGGAATAAGTGGGCTGCGGGCCTGAAACTTGGGACACGGAGATACTGAAGTTTCTATTATAAATATTAAAAGTCCAGGACGCTTGGATACAGGACTTTTTATCAATGGTTGGCCATTTCTTCTAATCCTTTGGGCAATTACTCTTCAAGAAATCGTATATTAGGTATCATAGTCTTCATATATTAACCCTTAAGAAAGTACTTATTATGTTCACAAGTTTTTCCAATACATAGGGAGCCTTGCTTAACTTTACGTTGACAAAGACCATGTTTAAAACGTTATCTTTTGGAATGCGACTGCAGTGGCGCAGGGAACAGTAATTATGTGGCAAGCAATGTTCCTGTTGTAGTCCTCATTACGTCGCTTGAACATCACTGTGATAGTTGAAACTTACCAAATTTCATAGAGCTTCCAGTTATTGACTATGGTCAACATAAACTAATGGGTTTATGGCAGTCACAAATACAAGCACTTTGAATTAAAAGGCTTACAACTCCGCTCAAGAGGTTAGATCTGTATCTACGACTTTGTCCTAGCTACTTCTCCAAAAATGCATGAGGATTAATAAACAATGCTATAGGTCAAATCCATACATATATTTTGGTATCAAAGGCTGAAGAA
Organism: Pinus albicaulis; assembly: GCA_034641835.2. Classification (NCBI taxonomy): domain Eukaryota; kingdom Viridiplantae; phylum Streptophyta; class Pinopsida; order Pinales; family Pinaceae; genus Pinus; species Pinus albicaulis. The sequence goes on along the minus strand of JAXQQM020081703.1, from coordinate 136,812 downwards.
AGGTGTTGTGATGGATCATTTAAATATCACAGCATTCATAGGTTATAGTGCTGATCATGTTGCAACTTTCGACACTCCATTCATTCAGTCATATGCACCGAAGTTTTTCATCCGGCTAGAGCTTATGGAGAAATTTGATTTCTTCTATGGCAAATTAATTCAAATCCATAAAAAACTTATGGATATATTCAGTATGGTATCCAAAAAAGTCAATGGAATATTTATTATTGCAGGATATGCGAGGGATGGGCTGGAAGAAAAGGCCTAGAAGAGGTCTTGAACATATTTAGATAAATGCATTGAGAGAGAGTGAAGCCTGATGAGTTTAGCTTTGGCATTGTTCTCAGAGCTTGTGCTTGCTTGGCAATTCTAAAACAAGGTAAGGAAACCCATGCTCATTTGATAAAAAATGCTGGAGTCGTCAAATCTCAATGCTTATTGAATAGTATTTAAGGGTGCAAAATTTTTGACGTTTGTACCTTGAGTTCTTTGATATCTCTATGTGAGTTAATTAATTAATTGTTTGATATCATCTTGAGGGTGACTTCCATTCAGCTAGAAAATGGGTAAAGATGCCTATCCATAATACAAAGGTTCCATTGTTAGAATGTTTTTACGGGCAATATAATTTTCCTTTCTTGTTTTCTTTCCCCATTATGATTTTTGGCATTCTTTCCCCATTACGATTTTTGATAGAAACTTAATGTGAAAATTTCCCTTCAAAATTGTTGATTGTTGACCATTAAAAAAAACCCATCTCACGATTGCAATGAGATTTAGTAAATACTTAGACTAAACTTGAGAAGGTAGCCATGGCTGCAGCAATGTTTCTGCAATTTACTCTACCTCCTCACACCTTCGAATTACATCATAATTTGAAAGTCACTCTTCTTTGACATGGTGTGGAAGGGGAGTGAGCCTACAACAACATCGTGTGCTCAAATGACAATTTGGTCTAGCTTGACTTGTTGAAAGGAGAGTGTTATTCTCCTCGCTTAGGTTCAATTCCCACAAGTTATTTTTGTTTGTTTGTTTGATAGCATGTCTATGACCTGTAAGACTAGCATGTGGTTTAAGAAATTGTGATCCAAGGGCATTTAAGCTAAAATCACTTGGGAATCGCACTCGACATGGGCCACTCCAACCTTGAACATTGTTGGATTCTTTTTGGTGTCTCCCCCTAATTAGTGAGTTCAACCTTGGCCACCTTAAAGAACAAAACCCTCAAAATCCAATTGTAATAATAGAATAGGACCTTACAAGAAGGACATAGGGGTGGGCTCATAAGTTTGTGCAGGTTATGAGACCATTAATTTAATCTCTTTGGGTGCAAACACACGTTTGACCACTATCTCAATACACCCAATGGTTGTTGGAGTAAGCGACCCTCATGAGATTTGAATCTTGCTCAATGGTGAAAACGTCCTCGCTTTTCACCGTTGGATCCAACCCATTCAGGTCAATTTCCATAAGTGATTTGTTGAGCTCTTAATGAGTATAATGTTGTAACAATTTTGAGCCTTATTGTTCACTTGGTCTTGTGCCCTAAAGAATGTTAGGTTTATCTTATGTGCCATCCTCAAATTGAGGTGAAGTGTGGGGCGTTTTCCTTGAGATGTGTTAAAAAAAACATTATGTGCTTAGTGTTGGGGCATCGAAATTCGCTGCAACAACATGGGAGATGACCACCCGGTCCGGACCTTAAAGCAGTTCCTTTTCCGTTTGGAGTGGTGGCTCCAACTGGTTTAACTAGGTCCAATTACCTTCTCTCAATCTCCATTGGTTTAAAATATGACTTTTGTCTATCAATGGGAAAAAGACATCAGATCATTTCTCTTGCTGATCGTGCAAAAAAGTGATCCTTAAGCTAATTTGGGCTTAGCCAGGCCGCAACTAAAGTTTTGCCTCTTTGGGAAGAGGACTTTTTAAGGATGTAAAATTTAATCTATATGCAATATTATTCTAAGATGCAAGCAAAAGAAACTATTTTAATCCTATCTCAATTAGGCAGATATAGATCTATCCTAACTGAGAGCAAGATATTTTAAATAATTGAGATTTAAATATGTTTGTTTTAAATGAATATCAAGCTAACAAAATAGTTCAATTAACTGACACTGTGAATACCAAACACATCCTACCTAGAGACCTCTTAACTGAAATAATAAATCAACAACACTTAGGAAGTGGTTATCAAAATGATATTGATCATTTCATCAGTAATTTGAATAATTAAACAATAACATGCGGAAATAGTTCACAACATATCACTATTCAATAAATCAGTTTTATAAGACAAATTTCTTAGTAAATAGTTACTCAGAAATCAGAATTTAATTCATAAGAGTAGAGATAAATAATAATATAAATTAAGACAAATTACTCATACCAACAGAAGTACACAAGTATGCGAGTAAATTGACACATTCCTGTTATAAAATGAAACCAATATTTAAAATAATAGTATTATAAATACCGATTTTTTAAGTCCATTTCTCCAACTCCAGTTTCTAACAGTCTTTTACAATGCCCGAACTTCTGTTTTCGCTGGGTGAAACCCACGAGATGGAGGTTCAAATCTCATTGAGTATATGGCCTATTGTGTCTTGGCTAGAAGAGTAGGCGACCCCATAGTGGACGTCTCGGCTCCTGTTGAGGCATAAGTTAATTGCTATTGTGTGACTTGCAGGTTGTTGCACTTAGCCTAGGTTTATAGTGGCAGCCAGTAGGATTTGATCCTGGGCCTTGTTCAGGATAACTCTCACCAGTTACCGATTATCCTAGATGCAAAAAAAAAAAAAAAAAAAAAAAAAAAAAAAAAAAAAAAAAAAAAAATCAGAGCTACAATAGTGCAAGATTGTGTTCATTATACATAACTCAGAATGTAAAAGAAAAACCTCAATAATTTCTAGATTTGAGATTCCTCTCCTCTCACCCTACAACTTTAAATTCCTATTACAAAAGTGCTTTTAGAATTCCAGAATTGCAGAGGAGAGAAGCCCCTCATTACATTTTGCAATCTGCTATTTATAATATTTACAAAAGAATTCTTCATAAGAAAGGTTGTTAAAGAGTGGTTTTGCTCCATCAATTTTCATTGGTTTAAAATCATATTTTTCAATTGTTGGAGCGTTCTCATTGATTGAGAGCTTCTTTTTCTCATCTCTTCAACTGTTTTCCTGCAAAAACAAATCAAAACAAAATTAAAATGTAAAAATAAAATCAAAATTCAAAAAGAAATTAAAATAAATTCAATCAAAACTTAATTAAATAAATAATTGAAAAAGAAAATATAAGCTTTCTTTTGATTTTTGTGCTGATATAATTGGCCAAGGATATCATTGACGAATGAATCTACATTTAGAAGAAGTTGTGGGCAAATTAAAATGCAGAAAATAAAACTCAGAAAATTTATTTTGTTAAAAATTCGAAGCATAATCTTCTGTTGAATTTTAGACCCAATAAATGATCAAATCTGGAAATGAAATAACTTCAAAAATGTTCTCCATGATTTTATCTATTTAATGAGTCGTCCTAGACCTCATTTGGCCAAGTAAAACTCCATTTATGAGCTTTTAAAGTTGGTTTTTAAAATTGCCAGAAATATGGAATTTTCTATTGCTTGAGTTAAAAATCAGAATTTTTAAATTAAATTATAATTTTAAATTAGATTATGATAATTAATTTATTAATGCTAATTAATTATAGTTATGTTATCGATCTTAATTTATTACAGACAAAAGTTAATTAATAAAAATAAATAATTTTAAAAGTTATTTAAAATATAAATATATTATATTAATATTATAATTTAATTATATTAAAATTATAATAAAATATTATAATTATAATATAATTATTATAATAAAAATATAATATTTTATATATTTTAAAAACCTGATATTCTAAAACAAAACATACTACATAAAAGGGAGGGAGGAGGAGAGGTGAGTATGGTGATAAGGGAGAGGAAGGAATGGAGAGATAAGGAGTGGAGGGTGAGTGAGGTGTAATAGATGAGGTGAAGGGATAAGGGAAATGATATGAGGGTGAGATAAGACGAGTGAGTCGGGAGTTATAAGGTGGAGAGACCTTATGTTAAATAAATTTAACCTTTCGCATGAAAAAACTGAATCGCAAATCGTGGTTTTTTTTAAATGACAAGTTTTTAAGATTTTAATAAATATGCGATATGCAATATCGCAATATTGCAATAGCAAAGTTTTTGGAAATATGTAAAGGGGTGTGAAGTGGGGCTTGCGTGGGATTAATCATCCTACAATTTAGATGTCAACTTTTTGTAATTTTGGGGTTTTCAGTTTGGCCATTTGTTTTAAAATAACAAGTTAGAGTATATTACCAATATTCCGAAACGTATTTTCCTCTATTACTTAATTTAGTTGGGTCATTTTGTAGGACCATTAATGAAAAAAAATGAAAAATTAGTAAAAATTAACTAAAATTTAATTTTTACAATGAAAACTATTTTAATTAAGAAAATTGAAATATTGGTACATTTTATACATTTTTTAGCACAAGTGAGAAAATGATCAAACTTCAAAAGAGTGCCATTTACAAACCGATTGACCAAATGAAGTGAACCAAGTATTGTTGGAAAGCTTGTGAAAAAACGGATTCAATAAAGCAATCAAAACAAAATTTCGAGAAAGATTAAAAAAATGACAAAAATATAGGATAATTAACTTAATGAAAATTCTAAAAGGTGTTTAGTTAGAATTTTTGTAGAAAGAGTCCCCATTATTTGAAGTGCGTAAGTAAAAAATAGGGGAGGGGGGGAGGAGGCATTGTGTTTTACCACAACAATGGTGACATACCGGAGAAGAACCAGTTATCTCTGATTAAAGATAATGAACTTGAATTTACCCAAAGGTTAAAAATAATAGAAATCATGAAATCGTTTAACAGTAAAACATTTCCATAGGTTCCACATAAAATAGATTAAGTAATATGAGTTTGTAATAATAAGTACTTAAAACAAACTTAAATAAAATTGATGAATCCAAACTTGGGGAAATTTGTTTTTTAAATTTTCCTCATGTGACAAAATAGAAGAAGGTAGAGATAAGAGTTTTTTATAAAGTGTATATCCATTTTGTGATTGTCTCTGACATCGCTTCGCTGCCAGCGAGCCTGAATAGTACCCCGACGAAGTTGTTTTTAATTTCATACAAACTTTATTCTCGCTGTCAGCGAGTGTTCATAGCCCTGACGGGTTTACTTGTATTTCTCATGCTTCCTCTTTTTATCACTCTTTTAATAAGCGCATTTGCAAGCTTTTTATTTATGATGTATTTGAGTGAAAGAGGTGGGATGGTAATAGAGATTTTATGTCTAATGGACATAGTACTTTCATAATGTTCGCTCCAAATTCTTTCCATGCAACTATCAATCAGAGAATTTCTATGTGGAGGGGTGGGAGAGATTCATTAAATTAAACTAAAATCAATTATTTCCTTGTAAAAGTAAACTCAATCAATTAGAAAGGATGTGTGTTCCTCCACGAAAAATATTTAAAGCAAGATGGCTTTATGGTTCCATAAAGATATGCCTTTAATGATTAATGAAATTCACTTAAATGGATAGAGTAAAGGATTTCACATATATGTCAACAACTATAAGGTAAAAAAAATTCATTTCACATAAATCATGACAAAGTCACCAAAATCAAATCAAAACTGAAAACAAAAGGAAAATAACTCCTAAACTAAAGTAAGAAAAGAAATCAACAAAATAAAAAATGAAGAAAGAAAAAATTGAAAGAAAAACAAAATTTAAAAGCTAAACTCTAGCAAGATCGCTGATACGAATTTCTCAACAAATGATTATAAAAGAAAATAAGCATATGTACGTTCATTCCTATGTTGAGATTTTAAAATTTTTAATCTTGCAGAGTTATATAAAAGTGAGGCTTTCAAAATGTAGAAAGTGGATAACAGTTATGATAGATAATATGTTGAATGAGAAGTTTTTGTCTGTTGCAAATTTTCTTCTTCAAGAGAAAACCTGCATAAAAGCATCTTAACTAATTTTTAATAAAATTAATGCTTAAAGAAACAGACTAGAGGTTCAGAACTCCCCAGTCTAGCTGATTCAATGAGGATCATTACTGCTTCTCTCAAGAATTTCATAGGGCAAAAGAAAATAAACTTCTAAAATTGATCTGGTAGAGGTGTAAAAGGTTTATGAAGACCTGAAAACAGAGTTTGAGATCAGCAAAAACTAAAACAAAAATATGAAGAAATGGAAATAAATAAAAGTGGGCACATGAAGCTTACCATTGGAGAACTGCATTTAAACTTACCTAAGAAAGATAATTTTCGCCAATGCAATTTAAATTCTTTCTTTAATTAGAATTAAAAGTATGAAGAAGCTTTATTGACTCAAAATCATTATTTATTAAATCTAAAGTAAAACAAGAAGTTAACTAAAAGAAAGCAACGTTTCATGTTCAAGGAATAAAAAATAAATCGAATCCATCATAAATAAGGGTGAAGATGTGCTGCTTTATGAATTGAAACGATGAATTTTTTTTGCTTCTTCCATTCTGAATTTATATCAGCTCCAAAGTATTAAAGTTGATTCAAAATCTCAATAATGTAACAGAATATAAAGAGGATTTGAATCTATATATGATAAGTATGGGGAGAAATTCAGAATAAAAAAAAATTAAAAATATGAATTGATCATCGGCACATCACCATGCTGAATTTTCTCGCATCGCGAGATTCTTTGCCATGCATAAATTAAAATACGTGACTTCCACTTTTACCGATATGCGATTGAGCTCTTTCCATAATAATTTAAAATCAAATGATGGAAAGTCAAATATCAAAGTTTATCGTATCAAAAGATCTTGAAGAAAAAGCTTCATTTGAGTTTAGTAATGTGATATAATTACTCTGATGGCAATATCGCGAGATGAGTATGTGTGATGGGAAACTGCAAAGGGATGAATGCGATATCGGAGAATAGTCATATCGAAAGTTTCAATTTTGTGAATGAACTGCAACGCTGATATAATTGTTTCGATAATGAAAATGTGGTAAATGATTGATGCAATGTGACTGCAGATATCAAAATATATGTGTGAAACTTTGGTTTTACAGCCCAAACAAATGGTGACCAATCACGCACAGTTTCACTTCGCATCTTTTAAATCTTACCTTCCCACAGATGTCAAAACTTAACTCTTTTTCAATTTTGCGATTTTGCGATTTTGCAATTCGCAACGAACTCCACATCGCTTGTTGCAAGTTTTATCATTTAACATATTACTTATCTCATGCGATATGCGATATGTGTATCATCGCATCGCAATGGAATATCCTTACCTTATCTTTTATCACATCGCAACTAATATAATTTACCGAGCGAGGTCTTAACAATAACCATTAAAATTTCCGATATGCGAAACCTTGCTGGGTGCGATTTAAACTCCACTGTTGGTCTCACTCAGATCTAACGGTTCTCATTACTCCCTTAGTTTTCTTCTTCGTATCGCAATTCCAATAACTTATTGTGTGTTGATATGCCGATTGAGAATGGACTCGATATTTTTATTATATGGATTTAATCTCATATCAGGTCTAGGACATTGAGACTTTTTCAACCTATGCCCCTACCATTATTGTGATTGAATGGATGCGATATTTTTATGAACTTGATTTAAATTTTATATCGGGTCCAGAATGGTGTGGTCATCACAATATTTGTAGAAATAAATTATCGGATATATGAAATGCGAAATGCGATATGCGAGAGAACGAGTAAAAAGAATATCAAAGGTATTGTATCAGCAATTTTTATGAGTAAATGCTAAGAGTCGCTTCCGATGGAATATTGCGATACAAATAGTTGTGATATGGATGATGCGATATCAGAAGGAAAGATCATCGGAGATTGGAGGGAATGAGAATATCAGGAGATCAGAGATATTTGGTGTATGCTCATTTCAGAGTCTCCGATATGCGATTTGCGATATATAATGAGTCATGTGGGATCGATGATTTTTTTAAAGTTTTTAATGCAAAAAAGAAAGTGAGTGATTTAACTTTGCTTTATAATAAATAACCCTTTAATAATTTAATTAAATGTTGAAATTTTTAATTGGAAATTAATTTTATCAGAACTTTCTTATAAGGAGAGTTGTGAAATAAAATGATCTGATATGATTCCTCCAACAATTTATTAAGTCTTATAAGGATTTCAATGAATATAAGAAAATTAAATACCCTTCAAATTTTAGACAAAATCATAAATACTTCACTGAACATGTTGCAGATTTTGGAAACAAGGGTTGGCTGCTTGCTTATCTTAGATCTACATAATCAAGTTAACGAAGATCTGGAAGAATTTTGATCGTAAGTTTACCTCATGAATCTTTGAGTTCTCCCAAATTTTCTCAAAATTTGTATAAGTTCAACATCACCTTCTTATTTTAATTTAAAATGCTAAGTAATGATTTTTTTTCAAATTGCATCTTTTCCAAAATTACATCAGAAGACCAAAGTGGTAAAAATGAGTTCTTAGAATTACTTGTGAATAAAAAATTGTCAAGTGGTAGAAAATTCTTGGAATTTCTTCATGTATGATCAATGTTATGAATTTTGAAAACCAAGAAAATTAAACATTTGACAAATAAGTATGATCTAATAATTCAAGAGCTTCTAAAATTTTTTAGGCTGCTTTTCTACAATTAAAATGGGATACCCAAAAGAAATTGGATTCATTACTTGTTTTATTGAAAATCTGAAATAATAGAATAAATGCAAACATAAAAGAAAATTAATCTATTTTTATTTCTAGCTTAATGAAGGAAATACGACTAGGTGTAGTCATACTTCCAATGCAACCATGTAAGCATTTTAATTCCTGCATGTATTTACATGTCAAACATTTATAAAAATGCAAATATAATTAATATAAGAAAACTAAATCTGAAAATAGAATGTATCTTTATTGTTAGTAGATTATTCACCGTTACATTATCTTGAAATGTCTTTTCCAACTGAATTTCAATTGGGTCATAGAAATCTGGATGGATTTCCATTATTGAGTAGGCGAGATTTAAAAGAAAAGATGATAGGCCAAGTTGTAAAAATGATCTTTCAGAAACAATGGCCTGTGTAATTTTGTTAGTGTTATGATTAAGTGATAAATTATTAACGATCTTCCGTGAAGGAAAAATTTCCAAATGTCTTTCAAATTGATCAATGAAAAATGGATGGAAGCTAGATAAATCCAACAAAATATTATTAATTGAATTAGATTGTTGGTCATGAAGTGAAAATACACTCTCTTTTTGGAACTGCTCTTGAAAAGTAAGAAGTAATTGATAATGAATGAACATCAATTGAAATTGGAAGTTTAATAGCTCTTGATGTCCACAATTATAATTTGAAACTTCATTTTTCCATTGAAGTAATGCATTAATTGAGTGTTCAATATTGAACTGCTCAATATGCCAACAAAAAATATCTAAAAATCTAGGAATAAAAACAAAAAATATTTCTGAAGTTAAAATAAATGATGAAATGATAACAAAATTGAATCATAGTTTACACTAGTGTTACAATATAATTGGGACTGATTTAAAGCAATTTCCTCTTCACAAGAATTGGGTAGAATAATGCAATTAAAATGATTGTTGATACCTATTTATGAATTAGAGAAAAGGGTATGACTATGAATGGGAATGTGAGCTTAATCATCATATAAATCATAGATTGGAATGGTTCTTGAATGCTGAAATCATAAGTATGATTATTTGTTTGAAAATGAGAACTATTTCGAACAATTTCTAAATTAGATTGTTCTTCATTTTCACGTGTTTAGACTTTGATCATGAGGATTCAATTGTAAAGATGAAAAATCAATATCCTCAATGTCAAATAGCTGTCATAAATAACCTTATGACATTCATTAGAATTCTCTTCGATCTTATTAAATGTATCAAAACAAGAAGGAATATTAAGCTCATGTTCATTAATGTCAGAAGAATGATCCTTAATTAATTCTCTATCTTGATAAAAACTAATCGGAAATTCATTTAGATCAGGCTCTTTATTTTCTGAAATATCTTTAATGTGAAGAGAGGTTAAATTGCTATTAGAAAAATTATCAAGATAAAGAGAAAAATATGAATCCAAAACAATGCATTTGAAAATGTCTCTATTTGAACATTCTAGTGTATTTTCTTCATTGCAATTTTCAGATTTAAGATCATTTTCTTGGCTACTTATGTTTTCTTGAAAAATGTTGCTTTGTTAATATGAATTTGGAATTTTCTCATCATGAAATAGTTCAGAAATTTTTACAACAGATTGTATATTATTGGAAACTTTAATCGCTGCTGGTATTTGACAAATTATGATCTGATTTTCTGATTTTAACTCACACTGTAATGTTTCTACTTAGCCTTAGCTAAGAGGAGACATTAAATTTTGATTTAATTTATGTTTTATGAATAAATGAATAAATGAGAACATGTAAAACTCCTAATAAATCAATGCCCATGTGAACAAAGACAAATCTGGGCTATGTAAATAATCACTTGCAGGTGTGAAAGAGGGTTAAGCCAAAGATTGGGTCCACTTTGACCAAATCAACTGTGCTATCTAGGTTCAATGCATCTCCAAGAGGGACTGCGCAGTTCTAGAAGGGAGCTTCTAATGTGGAAAGGACCAACTCATCCAAGTGGTTTAGGGTTTACAAAGGATTTTTCATGTTATAAAAGGAGGAGGAGAGCAACATGAAGAGGTTGTTGATGAATTATATTTCTGAAGTATTTGTCTGCTTAGACAAATACCATTCTCTGCTGTTTAGTGGAGGATTGTGATTGGAATTCCTGTTTAGGAATTTCATCTCTTCCCTTGAGGTTCATTGGAGGAGTTCTTTGCTGAAGTTGGCCATTATCTGGTTTGAGACCAAGCTCTATCTTTCATGAGCAGCGCTGACCCATTGAGGGTTTTGCAGCTGTTATCTTTGTAGCAAGTGGCATTCTAGATCTGCTTAGATTTAGTTGTTTTTGAGAGGCTTTCTCTATTGGAGAGTGTTCTTCAGCCTCCAAGGAGTTAGCTGATCTATATTTTATATCAGATATGTACTTTTCATTCCATGTATTCAGTCTCCTTCACCCTCTGCGCAGTTTCTGCTCCACACTGTGTTATTTTGTGAGAGGGCTTTGTTATTTCAGTTTGCTATTAGTTTGGAGAAAGATATCTTGGTGTTAGGCTTTCCTTCCCTTGGTGATCCTTGGATTGGGTTGCTGATCCATGTCTCTTTAGATCTGATCTATTTCAGCAATAAGAGTTATCTTCAGAAATTTCTGGGTTTTCTGCAGCACAATATATTGTAATTCAAATCTACAGCTTAATATGCAATATTTTAATGTAATTCCAATTGGATCTTGTTCTTAAAGTCTTATAGCTTCCAGATCTGTATTAGATCTGATGTTTCATCCATAGATCTGTCATAGATCTGAAATTTAATGTACAGCAGCTGAACCATCTGGAAAATAACGCCGTCTATGTATTTCTGCAGTTTATTTCTAGTTGCAGCTCTAATTTCTGAAGGGATCTTGCCCTAGTTCTTTTTGTAATCAGATGTAAAGGCAATAAGCTCATGTGTAAATCTAATTTACTGTTATATGACTGAAGTATTAGATCTTTGGCTATCCTCCTCTGAGTTTCAGTCAAATCTGCGCAAGTCTAGTAGCTGGGGTTTTCATGTTGCAACAACTTCTCTCTTTGGTTGATTTCTAGCTAGTCTTGTTTCCGGGAGATCTGTTTAATGTGCTTAAACTTATTTGTTTCTGCTGAAATTGCATATATATGTCACATACAACTTGGATGAGGGGATCCCAGCCCTGATCTGTGTTTTCCTTGCTCATATTTGCTTATACAATGTTTTCATTGAAGGCCTTGTTGAGTTTCCTGAATTGAGATTATTCCAAGTTCTATAGGCAGAGTCTACAGTTGGCCAGGTAGCCTATGGTTCTCAACCTCTTTTCAGAGGTGAAAAACCAGTAAATTCCTCTATAGTCCATCTCTTACATAGAATCTTGAGAATCCCCAAAAATGAATATTACAGTGGTATTACAGCTCCACTCTTGGCACATCCTGTGCTAACTTTGGAGCCTTAGTCATGCTGCATTCCGAAGATGAAGATCCTCTTTCTGAGAGGGAGAGGAGATACCAGAATAGAAGTCATAGAAAGTATGACTATACTACTGTTGACCTTGACAAGGGTCAAGACAAGGGGAAAGCCCCTGAATTAAATGATAAAGATAAGGAGGCAGAAGAGTTTGCAAAAAATCTCTTGGAAGCTATGCAAGATCTGTCCAAGGAAATAAAGGAGATGAGGATAGATCGAACGAGGGAGTCCCTTGGAAGACTCCATCAAGGAGAGAGTTCTGAAATGTCTCAGTTTGGGACTGGTCCACCGGTGAGTTTGCTACAAGCTCCACAGATCTCACAACGCTTTACAATGCCTACCTTCTTGGCTGTAGAGAATGAAGGGCTCCAAGAGTCAACCTCTTTGGAAGGCTACTTTGCAGAATATGATTCACAAAGTCAAAGGTTTAAGGATAACTTGAGCTTTCAAGATTTCTGCCATCTCAAGGACCAAAGGAGGCCATTGCAGCAGTATAGAAATGGAGGTTTCCTTCATGGGAGGATCCACACCATGGGCAGGTTCTTCTTGCCTAAGTTTGATGGATCACCCTCTTGTTCAGCTAAAGCATGGGTGGAAAAGTTGGACATCTACTTCTAGTTGAATAAAGTGTCTGAAGCAGAAGCCATTAAGATTGTTGCACTGCATTTTGATGGAGAAGCCCATAACTGGTGGTTTCATGGACTTTCTACATTGGGGCAAAACAATGTGTCCACTTATGCTGAGTTCACTAGGAGACTAGTGGAAATATTTGATCGGAAGGATCCGGAGGCCCTTTTCATAAGCTTGGCAAAGCTTAAGCAGACGGGAGATGCTGAACCCTATATCTCTGAATTTTTGAGGGTGTCTGTAATGGTTCCTGATCTTTCAATTGCAAGGGGAGTCTATATGTTCATAGATAGCTTGGAATAACCTTTGCATGGGTTGGTAAAGTCTACCAAACCCACCACTCTGCATGATTCCATTGAAAGAACAAGAGATCTCCAAGATGCCTTGCCAAGAGCAAAGGCAACCTTCCCAAGCAAAGCCATTCACTCTTCTAAAGGGAAGGAAGGGAAAGCTGCTCCACCCAAGGAGAGCTCACAGAAAAAACTTCTTGACAATGATCTTCGGAGGGAGTTGAGAAAAAAGAAATTATGTTTGACTTGTCAAGAATCATGGGTGTCGGGACATAGATGTGCTGCTGGAAGAGAACATTATATTGAAGTCTTCTTTGATTGTGAGGAGGAGGAAGGAAATGATGGACCTAGGAGAGGTCACAACGCTGGTGATGATGAGGAGGATCCATCATCATCAAGAGAAGAAGAGGGAGAATTTGCTCCAACCAGTGGGACTCTTGCTTCCTTGAGAGGAGTGCCCAAATATTTGACTCTTAGAGTGTAGGGTTCAGTTATGAACCAAAGAGTATCTATTCTTATTGACAGTGAGGCAACCCACAACTTTATTGATGCTCACTTTGTGCAAAGGAGAGGGATCCTTACTGATACTTTTGATGGGTTCTCTGTTTTGGTTCCGAGAGATAGAACTATGCAGTGCATGCAGTATGTTCCATCACTTTCTATGACTATGGGGACCTACACTTTGGAGGACCACTTATTTGTAGTGGACATACCAGATACCAACATCATCTTGGGTGTCTAATGGTTGATTACTTTGGGAAAAGTCACCACTGATTGGAAGGCCTTGCAGATGGAATGGGTGGATTTGAAGAGTGGGAAACAACAAGTCATTCAAGACATGCACACCTACCCTTCACTTGATGTCTCTACCCACACAACAAAGATGGATTTGCGCAGTGAGGGCAAGGATCTCATAGTTCCTTCTCTCATGTTTATGAGTTTGCTGCAAGGGACATTCCTACATCATGAAAAGTCTCTTGGGATGCCATTAGATTCTGTGGAGAAAGCTTCACCAAGTGCTAAAACAATGGAAGAAAGAGTCATTGCGCTGTGGGAGGAAGAAAAGGGGAGGATCAGCCTTCCCACACAAAATTTTGGCATGCATGATGCCAAGGGAACAAGTAGCAACAAGGCAAGCACCACCATAGATACATCTACAGCGCTGTCCTTGTTGAAAAGTGTAGATCCATATTGGAGGTCTCAGCTCCTTGTAGAGTACTCCAAAGATCTGCACACCGGGATGATCTTAGATGGCATAAAGCAAGGAGGAGGCTACTTGATCCATGAAGGGGCCATCTATCATCTTGGTAAGGTATTCTTGTCTCAAGCTTCTAAGCTTAAGCAAGAGATACTACAAAGAGCCCATAAGGAGTTCTTTTCTAGCTACATGCAATCAACAAGAATCTACTCCCTGATATTGAAGAGTTTTGATTGGGAGGGTATGGAGGAGGAGCTACATCAACATTATGACTGGGAGGAACTATATTAGCACTTACAAGAGTGAAAAAGTGATGTGGAGATGGGGCAGCCAACGGATCCTATGCAAGAAACATTTTAGCCATCTCCTTCTTCTCTCAAAAGAGGGGAAAAGCCCATGCCTAATGCTATGAGTGTGGGAGATTTGTATGGTAAGAAATCTGATCTTGTGGACAAGTTTATTTTTCTGATTTGGCACATTCTCTTACCATATGTATGCAGGCCATGGCTCCCCCAAGGAGCAATATTACATGCAGATCTCATGGAAAATATGGGGCCAATAAAAACTCCAAAGCTGGCCACTCCCTTGAGATGCAAAGGGAGATTGTTTACCATGATGGGTGCTTTCGAAAGGCACCTAATGAGAGTTTCACTTTCAGCCATGTCAAGGTGGCTTATGCAGCAAATATGTGGTGGGAGTACCACCTATAATATTCAAATCTACTCAGAACAAGGAGTGTACTGCGCTGGTACCTTATGTGGGATTGTGACCCACCTCCTCATGTGCAAATTTCAGTTTTCCTTTATGTAATTTTGCTGCCATACATAGATGACATATTGGTTTTGTTTATGGGTATGTATGGGCAAAAAGTAAGTAGTGTACATGTACCTTGAGATGCAAAGGGAGATTGTTTACCATGATGGGTGCTTTCGAAAGGCACCTAATGAGAGTTTCACTTTCAGCCATGTCAAGGTGGCTTATGCAGCAAATATGTGGTGGGAGTACCACCTATAATATTCAAATCTACTCAGAACAAGGAGTGTACTGCGCTGGTACCTTATGTGGGATTGTGACCCACCTCCTCATGTGCAAATTTCAGTTTTCCTTTATGTAATTTTGCTGCCATACATAGATGACATATTGGTTTTGTTTATGGGTATGTATGGGAAAAAAGTAAGTAGTGTACATGTACCACATGGGATGGAAATTTATCCAATACTTCATGATACATGTTTCAGATGTGACATTGGTTCACACATGTTTATTTCTGTTGAGTTTTACACTCTTGAAGGGGAAGACTATGAACCTATCATGCTAGTATTGGAGGAGAAATTTTTGATGTATTGCCTTGGTGAACACTTCATGATGAGAGCTTGATTCTTGATGGTGTCATCAATGGAGAAGGAGAAGAAACACATCTCTTACCCTACCAGTTGCTTGAGGACAAGCAACATTTTGAGGGGGAGGACTGTAATGTTCCTACTTAGCCTTAGCTAATAGGAGACATTAAATTTTGATTAAATTTATGTTTTATTAATAAATGAATAAAGGAGAACATGTAAAACTCCTAATAAATCAATGCCCATGTGAACAAAGACAAATCTGGGCTATGTAAATAATCACTTGCAGGTGTGAAAGAGGGTTGAGCCAAAGATTGGGTCCACCTTGACCAAATCAACTGCGCTGTCTAGGTTCAATGCATCTCCAAGAGGGACTGCACAGTTCTAGAAGGGAGCTTCTAATGTGGAAAGGACCAACTCATCCAAGTGGTTTAGGGTTTGCAAAGGATTTTTCATGTTATAAAAGGAGGAGAGCAACATGAAGAGGTTGTTGATGATTTATATTTCTGAAGTATTTGTCTGCTTAGAAAAATACCATTATCTGTTGTTTAGTGGAGGATTGTGATTGGAATTCATGTTTAAGAGTTTCATCTCTTCCCTTGAGGTTCATTGGAGGAGTTCTTTGTTGAAGTTGGCCACTATCTGGTTTGAGACCAAGCTCTATCTTTCATGAGCAGCTCTGGCCCATTGAGGGTTTTGCAGCTGCCATCTTTGTAGCAAGTGGCATTCTAGATCTGCTTAGATCTAGTTGTTTTTGAGATGATTTCTCTATTGGAGAGTGTTCTTCAGCCTCCAAGGAGTTCGATGATCTATATTTTATATCAGATTTTTACTTTTCATTCTATGTATTCAGTCTCCTTCACCTTTTACGCAATTTCTGCTCCATACTGCGTTATTTTGTGAGAGGGCTTTGATATTTCAGTTTGCTATCAGTTTGGAGGAAGATCTCTTGGTGTTAGGCTTGCCTTCCCTTGGTGATCCGTGGATTGGGTTGCTGATCCATGTCTCTTTAGATCTGATCTATTTCAGCAATAAAAGTTATCTTCAGAAATTTCTGGGTTTTCTGCAACACAGTATATTGTAATTCAGATCTACAACTTAATATGCAATATTTTAATGTAATTCCAATTGGATCTTGTTCTTAAAGTCTTGTAGCTTCCAGATCTGTATTAGATCTGATGTTTCATCCATTGATCTGTTATAGATCTGAAATGTAATGTACAGCAGCTGAACCATCTGGAAAATAACGATGTCTATGTATTTTTGCAGTTTATTTCTCGTTGCAGCTCTACTTTCTGAAGGGATCTTGCCCTAGTAATTTTTGTAATCAGATGTAAAGGCAATAAACTCATATGTAAATCTGATTTACTGTTATATGACTGAAGTATCAGATCTTTGGCTGTCCTCCTCTGAGTTTCAGTCAAATATGCGCAATTCTAGTAGCTGGGGTTTTCATATTGCAACAACTTCTCTCTTTGGTTGATTTCTAGCTAGTTTTGTTTCCGAGAGATCTGTTTAATGTGCTTAAACTTATTTGTTTCTACTGAAATTGCATATATATGTCACATACATCTTGGATGAGGGGATCCCAACCCTAATTTGCATTTTCCTTGCTCAGATTTTCCTATACAACGTTTTCATTGAAGGCCTTGTTGAGTTTCCTGAATTGGGATTATTTCGAGTTCTATAGGCAGAGTCTACAGTTGGCCAGGTAGCCTCTGGTTCTCACCCTCTTTTCAGAGGTGACAAACCAGTAAATGGCTCTATATTCCATATCTGACATAGAATCTTGAGAATCCCCAAAAATGAATATTATACATACTTATTTTCATATTTGAAAGTAGTATCTTCTTCAAGAGTGTTGCTAAATCTTCTTGCGATTGATTAGTGAATTTTCACAAGCTTTGTGATTGAGTTTCATGGAAATGTGAAGGTTCACCTTGATCTTTCTCAATACTATAAGAAATATGCGAAAATTCAAGGGATTGATTATACAAAATAGAGGCCATTTCATCATCATTTGTTTGTACCTCCATATTGGAATTTTCACTTATGTCAATGAATTTAGAAAGAGATTGATCAAAGCTTGAAATAATTTCACATGGATTATGAATGGAAAGAAGAGAGAAAATATGTTCAAACCAATCTAATAATTTTGTTTTCAAAGGTTTATCTTCAATTTTAAATTTTAAACAATTTAAACGAAACCTAATGGTAAAATTAATTATAGACTCACCTTCAAACGTTCGTAGATCTTCAAAATCGTCACATACCTGTTTGTAGATATATCCATAAAATTTAGAAAGGAAGATTGTAATAAATTGTTCCCAAGTGTGGATTGAGGCAACTAGAAGTAATTTACACCAGTTTCTATCTTTTGCCAAGAACGTAAGAGTAAAAATCCTGCATAAAATACTTTCATCAATTTCATAAAAAGCAGAATTTGAAATTTTTTGAATGAATTGTAAAGCATGATTAAATGCAGAAGTATTCATCTTACCGTTAAACTTTACTTGAGACAAGTGTCTTACTATTTCTGGTGGAGTATTGGAAGATGTTCGTCCAGAAATACAACTCCAAATTGGAAGTTGTTGGGGCCCTTGTTTTGGAAACCCATTTTGAATATTTTGAATTTTGAAAACAGGAGGGCTTTTTGGGTTGCGGCATGATGACACATGGCAAACGCGACCATTTCGCAACTACAGCAAGTCACGGAGCTATCGAGGCGGCGCAGAAGCAAGAGATAGCTGAAGAAAGCAGATGCATGAGGATATATAGAAGAAGACAGAAAGCGGAACACACAGACAACAGGAGAGAAGCTGGAAGCAGCTGAAGAAGAACACAAAGAGGAACTAACAGTTGCGATAATGGGTGAATAAATAGCAGTCACTCGGCCGAAAGAAGATATGTGCAACAGGAGAAGGAATGCAGAGCAACTGAAGGAGATCGGCCAGGATGTCTCTGTAGTTCCTAGGGTTCTCTCATTTACCTTTCTGTAAGGCATATGTAGCAGACTGTAAGCTCTCCTTGCGGAAGCTATGTAACTATGAATGTGGTTGAAGATATCAATACAATTGCAGGTTGCTGTCCTATTACGTAATTCTTATGCGTGCATGTTGGTTATGGTGATTTAAAATTTTATTTGCTTAATACCTGCTCTCTCTATGAATGTTCTTGCGTATATACATATGTTTATGTAATCAATTCAATAATAACCATGAGTTGCGGATCCTTCCCCTGCTATCGATCTATTCCCCTTCTGCATGTGGTTGCGTCACGTCTCGGGCGAGACTCTCTGCTCCCCGGAGTAGGGTGATAATGCTGGTGTGGTTCTAGACTACAACAGATTCCTTTGTTGGCCTCAACCCTTGAACCTGGGTCTTGCCTGCGAGACCTGTTTCCTTGCCAACAAATGGTTTCGTTGCCGGGACCTGCATGTTATCAGGGGAACTAGATCATGGTATCAAGGATCTATGAAGGCGAATACGAAGATGGTGGGATAACCATTTGGACCAGTTCGTTGCTCAGCAAGCGGAGTTGACGAATCAAAAGGAGAGCATGCTTAAGGATCTTGTCCTTTTCTCAGATTCCGCCAGTGACACTTACAAGATCGTCTGGGGAAAGTTCCCTAGTGACCTCTATAATTGGTTGCGGAGGTTACAGACGAAGGTGCCTAGGGATAGCTCGCGGAAGATAAATCGCAAGTGGGTGCACGAGGATCTGGTGGCTCTGCATTGATTGGATAATGAATTGACTCGCACGGTGGATTTTTGGGTAGAGACGACTTTGAACGGGTATATTGTAGAGTTTGCCGCTGAATGCTACCAATCCTTCTCGAATGCTGAAGCTATCTTCCATTCCGGGTTAAGAGGGAAACTTCTCAAGGATATTCCGCTGTGGATTAAGGCCCTAATGGTGGACGACGGGCTATTGGAATTTCAAAAGTCAAGCATGGAAATGTAAAACCCCAGTGCTGGGGGAAGGGCTGAAGGGATCGATGCTACGTAAAGTGTGAAGAGGGGAGTGGGGATGGATGCTGAGGCCGCGAGAAGGTTAAGGGAGCGACGTGCACATCGGCAGGCACAGATCGCTGACAGGTGGCGAGAAAGGGTGATGCAGGAGTTAAGACGACGGGAAAACAATTGGAAGAATCAAGAGGAGGTGCCTCAGCGGATAGAGATTATGGACACTCCGGTGGATACCCTGGAAAGAGAAGGGACCGTTATGGGACTACAGCGGGTGCATGGGAGCCCAGACAGGAGAAAAGGAGAGACGACGAATAACGAAGACGATGTAGGAGGGCAGCCCGAAGAAGGTTCTGATGGCGAATGGTACGTTGCAATGCAGCGATTTTTTCAAGAGCGGGCGACATTCATCTCTCCAGGCAGCCCTACTTCTAACAATTTGCATGGCAAGGATCCCTTCCTTCCCCTGGTACTTTATCAACCTTTAAGTAATATTTTTGTTAAGTTACAAGCATTAAGTCAATTGCACAGCAGTTCATTGTCGACAACGACATCCGTCAGTAGCAGCGTCACTAGTAGTGTTGCATTCCCCAACGGTACAGTTACGCAACCAGGATCCAGAGGCTTTATCCTGGTTACCCCTTCACAAGTCAATATGGCCGGGTCATTCACCCAGTATCCAGAATTCTCTGGCCAGGGAAACGATGATGTAGAGCAACACTGGTATCTCTGCGAAGCCATATGGAGGGCTCGGCAGACGCCAGATGCAGGGAAGCTAATAGAGTTCCAAACCACGCTCAGAGAGAGGGCTCTGCAGTGGTTCATCAAGTGGTCCGAGGCCCACCCTAATCCTGTACTTGCGGACGTAAAGTGGGATTTTGTCCGCGAATTCAAGCTACCCCAGACGGACCAGCAGGGTCTGTCCGAGCTCTGGGAGATTAAGCAGAAAGAAGGAGAGACCGCATGGGAGCTGATGCGGCAATTCAAGGACGCGATCGGGAAACTCAACTACCTGATCGATCCAAACCATTAGAGAGATTGGTTCATCAAGGCTCTGTTTCCCTTGACACGAACCCCCCTCACACAGTAGAGGATTGACAATTTACAGGACGCTTAAGAACAGGCCATGAAGATAGAGGCCATGGCGAGCTATCCTCAGGAATATCGCGGGGGGCCGGCTCTGCAGGATCCTTAGTGGGACTATAGCATCAGATTGCTAGTCTGACAAAAAATCTAAAGGATATGCAACCTATAAGACCAGCCAGGCTGAACGTCTGGTGCACTCATTGCCTGGTTGAAGGCCACGTCGCACCCGAATGTCCTAGGCTGCGTAGCACGGGTGTGGGACCCTCTGTTGCGGAAATCCAGGGGGGTCCACCCATGGTGGGTGGCGCAACAATGTTAGGTCCCTATATTACTAGTATAGTCCCTTATTTTTGTTAGTGTAACCCCCTTATTGTTATTATTGTACCCTTGTAACCCCCATTTTGTTATTATTGTGCCCTTAAATTATTATTGTTAGGTCGGCTAGGATTACATTATGGCCCACCAGGATTACATTATGGCCCCATGGACTCCTATATATAGAAAGGAGGTTTTGTAAATTGTATCATCCAAGAATTGTTCATTTATGTAATGTATTGGAGGTTGCCCCTCGAAGTGGCTTATTTCTAAGGCGTTGATATCTCTTTTCTTCTATTTTTGGAGCTGGTTACACAACATTTGGTATCAGAGCTTTGGATTCTAGGGTTTCGCTGCTCCAAACAGGTCATCGTGGCATTTTCGCTATAAATTTTTTTTCTACGAAGTTTCAGAAGCTGAAATTTTTAGGGTGCGAAGAAAAAATCTTGAGGAAGCCTGTGTAAAAATTTCAGAGTTTGGTTCGCAATAATTTCGGAGATATCATCTGTGGAAGTCAGGTATTTTTTCAGGCTCCTAAACAGGTCATCGTGGCATTTGCGCTATAAAGTTTTTTCTACGAAGGTTCAGAATCTGAAATTCATATGGTGCGAAGCTGAAATCCTGAGGAAATTCATCAAAAAATTTCAGAGCTTGGTTCGCAATATTTTTGGAGATATGATCTGTGGAAGGTAGTTCTTTTTCAGGCTCCTGAATTGCATCTCAAAGAGGTGATCGTGGGAAAACTTCAATAACTCTCTCTCTGGGCCTCAGATTGAAGTTCCGTAAAAAGTGGTCGCAAGTACACAGATTGAAGTTTCTGGGCTATCAATTTCAGAGACAAAGGACAAAACAGTGACACGTGGCAAGTCGTACAAGTTCGCTCTACTGAACCAGTCCAGAATTAGGTCATTGTGGGAGATTGGACACAAATTTGTATTGGAGAATCCAAATCAGGTCAGACCTGTGGCATTCAAAAGATAATTCAGAGGGCTACTTCAGTGCTGAATTTCAGATATTGAAAATCTGAAATAACAGAAATAATAAAATTTCAATATCGAGCTCCTCAAAGCTAGTAAAAGGTGTGTATTTTTTTCCGAATTGCATAAGTCTTGTTTGAAGAATCAAGTTGAATTGATTCCAAGGGAATCTTGTAGAATAGATATCAATATAGGATTCTAAAATGGCCCCTAAAAAGAATTCAACACCCATCAAGCCTTCAGAAGGCTCTACCATGACTCATGAAGATGAAGAATTGCAACATGATCCATCAAAATTACAAGAACAAGTGCAACAAATTTCACTCTTGCAAAGAGCAGCAAAAAATGAAATGGAAGTTTTGAAGAAAGGTGTGGAAGTGAAGATGGATGGTTTGAAGAAAGGCATGGAAGCTAAGATGGATGGCATGGAAGTGAAGATGGAAGGTTTGAAGAAAGGCGTGGAAGATAAGATGGATGGCATGGAAGTAGGCATGGAAGCTAAGATGGATGACATGAAAGACAACATAGAAAACATGAAGAATGATCTAAAAGCATACATGGAAGGCTTGATGACAAGCTTAAAACCATAAATGATTCCTAATGGCGGAAATATAGGAGAAGAACCTCATGATGAGAACAAAATAAATGTTAATCGTGATTTCATAAACTCGAATGTTGGTGGGAAGAACCACCATATTCCAAAAAATGGATATGAGGAAGTTTGATGGAAAGGATCCTGTAACATGGATACTACAGATGGAGCAATATTTTGATCTCCATAATGTGCAAAACACACAAAAGGTACGCATTGCAACTTTACATTTAGAACAAAATACATTTGTATGGTATCAATGGCTTTGCTCCTGTAAAAAAATTGTCACTTGGTCAATTTTTACGGAGGAAATGATAGTACATTATGAGGATACAAAGAGCAACACCTTCTTTACCCAATTGATAAATCTCAAACAAAAGGGTTTAGTGGGGCAGCACATTGAGGACTTCCAAAAATTGAGTATAAGGGTAACTGATATTTCAGAGGACCACAGGATTGATCTCTTCTTAGGCAGCTTAAAGGATAACATTCAACATGAAGTTCGTGTTCTGGAACCTGATTCATTAGAGAAGGCATTCAGGTTGGCAAGAAAAGTTGAATGTAAAATTATGGCAACAAGGAAGTCGACTACTCAATTCTATAAAGAAGGAAGTGTGGCTACATCTAGATTTCCACAACCTACAAGGTTGACACCACAACAATTGGAAGAAAAAAGAGCAAAAGGGCTTTGCTACAGTTGTGATAGCAAATACACTAAAAGTCATAAGTGTGCTGAGAAGAAATTATTTTACATAGATTGTGAAGAGGAAGAAGAAAATGAACAAGAAGAGGATATACACCAGGAACCAGCCCCAGAAGAGGAAGAAATGAATCCAACCATATCATGTAATGCACTGGCAGGAATTACCACTCCTCAAACTCTCAAGATAAAAGGACAAATCAAGAAGAGAAAGGTAATAGTGTTGATTGATTCAGGTAGCACCCATAATTTTATTCATTGTAAGGCAGCCAAGGAATTAAATTGTTTCCTATACCCAGCACCAGAATGTCAAGTGATGGTTGCAAATGGAGGAACTATAAATTGCTCTGGAAAATGCAATAACATCAAGCTAACCATGGGGGAATATGTGTTGACTAGTCCAATGCTTTCCATTCCTATGGGAGGTGCCGATGTTGTACTAGGAGTACAATGGTTACAATCTTTGGGGACGGTAGCTTTTAATTTTCAAGAACTTTTCTTGAAATTTTTTTCAGAAGGAAAGGAAGTCGAATTACGGGGTATTGAAGGGAAGCCAGAAAGGATAATAAGCTCTAATGGCATGACAAAGCTTCTAAAGAAAGAACAACGAGGCGTAATTGCACAATTATGCTCACTAGAAGTTCCAACATCAAAATCATCTATTTCTGCAGATCTCCAACAAGTCTTGGACAATCATTCCAAGGTGGTTGAAACTCCCAAAGGACTCCCACCTATTCGTGATCATGATCATGCTATTCATTTGATTCCAGGAAGTGTTCCTCCAAACATCCGGCCTTATAGATATCCTTACTTCCAAAAGAGTGAAATTGAACGCATGATTGCAGAAATGTTAGAGGCGAGTATAATTCAACCTAGTCAAAGTTCTTTCTCTGCTCCTGTAGTATTGGTACACAAGAAGGATGGATCATGGCTAATGTGTCCGGATTATAGGGAGCTCAATAAGCTCACCATTAAAGATAAATTTCCCATTCCTGTGATTGATGAATTATTGGATGAATTACATGGAGCAATTTATTTTACCAAGTTGGATCTTCGTTCAGGATATCATCAAATTAGAATGAAGACCGAAGATATTCCAAAAAAAACATTTCGAACTCATGACGGTCATTATGAATTTTTGGTCATGCCTTTTGGCCTTACCAATGCACCTTCTACATTTCAAGGGTTGATGAATTCCATTTTCAAACCCTTCCTTAGAAAATTTGTGCTAGTATTTTTTGATGATATACTAATCTATATCAGGTCTTGAAGGATCATGTTGAACATGTTGACAGGGTGCTCAAACTATTGCAGGAGAAACAATTATATGCAAAAACATCCAAATGTTTCTTTGGAGTACAAGAGGTGGAATATCCGGGTCATATTATATCTCACGAGGGTGTTAAAGTAGACCCTAACAAAATTAAAGCCATTAAGGAATGGAAAGTCCCCAAGACAATAAAGCAGTTGCGAGGATTTCTCGGGTTAACAAGCTATTATCGCAAGTTTGTTAAGAATTATGGGAGAATAGCAGCACCTCTAACAACATTATTGAAGAAAGATGCATTTTCATGGACTCCTGAAGCAACTAAGGCCTTTAAACATCTTAAAGAGGCAATGTGCCTAGCACCGGTCTTAGCTACGCCAGACTTCACAAAAACATTTATTGTGGAATGTGATGCCTCAGGAAATGGAATTGGTGTGGTTTTAATGTAGGAAGGAAGACCCATTTCTTTCGAAATTCGTCCAATCAAAGGAAAGTATTTACGTAAACCTATTTATGAGAAGGAAATGTTAGCAATACTGCATGCACTAAAGAAATGGTGAACTTACCTAATGGGAAGACACTTCAAGGTAAAAACTGATCATGATAGTCTTAAACACTTTTTGGAGCAAAGACTATCTTCAGAAGAGCAGCGAAAATGGGTCACAAAGATGTTGGGTTATGACTTTGAAATAATCTACAAAAAAGGAAAGCTTAATGTTGTTGCAGATGCACTCTCAAGAAAGAATGAAGAGGTGAAGCATTGCTTTGTGCCATTTCTATTATCCAACCAGATTGGATAACCGAAGCAAGAGATGAATGGAAGAAGGACAAAGATGTATGGACACTCATTCAAAAGTTGCAGCAAGATCCTAGTACATCCGATACATTTAGTTGGAAAAATGATTCCTTATGGTACAAAGATCGCTTATATCTTTGTAAGAATTCCCAACTAAAACAAAAGATTCTTCCGGAATTGCACACTTCTCCTTTAGGAGGACACTCAGGATTTTTAAAAACTTACCACAGGGTGAAGAAAGAATTTTTTTGGGATGGCCTTAAATCCGATATTCAAAAGTTTGTGGCGGAATGTTTGGTTTGCCAGCAGAATAAAGTGGAAACAATTAAGACCCCGGGACTTCTACAACCTTTACCCATTCCAAGTCAACGTTGGGAGGAGATTTCAATGGATTTTATCACAGGTTTACCTAAGTCCGAAGGAAAGAGTGTCATCATGGTGGTAGTTGATAGACTTACCAAGTATGCACACTTTTGTGCTTTATCTCATCCATTTAAAGCAAGTACAGCTGCTACTACATTTATGGACAGAATTCAAAAGCTACATGGAAGCCCAAGGGTTATTGTGAGCGACAGAGATCCCATTTTTACTGGAAATTTTTGGACGGAGTTATTTTCTTGTTTGGGTACTCAATTAGCTCATAGCTCATCTTATCATCCTCAATCTGATGGTCAAACCGAGATAGTAAATAAATGTTTGGAAGGATATCTTCGTTGTTTTGTATCTGATAAACAAACACAATGGGTCAAGTGGTTACCTCTCGCTGAATGGTGGCATAACACTTCCTTCCATACTGCAGCAAAAATGACCCCATTTATGGCACTTTATGGATATCATCCACCATCCATCACATCATCTTTAAGGGAAAATTCGAAGGTTCAAGCAGTGGAAGATCACATCGAGCATCAGCAAGAAGTTCTCCAACTCTTAAAGGATAACCCGAATTTGGCACAAAATCGAATGAAACAACAGGCAGATCAACATCGCAGCGAGAGAAGTTTTGATGTAGGAGATTGGGTATTTTACGGCTACAACCATACAAACAAATGTCCCTCAAGCAAGCTAAGAAGGATAATAAATTATCGCCAAAGTACTATGGTCCTTACAAGGTGTTGCAAAAGATTTGTACTATGGCATACAAATTGGAGCTTCCTGCTTCTTCACGAGTGCATCCAATTTTCCATGTTTCATGCTTAAAGAAGGTTATAGGTGAAAATCTTCCAGCTCAAACAATATTTCCAGAACTTGATGAGGAAGGAAAAATCATATTGGAACCTGAAGCGGTCACGGAAACAAGAACTCGACAACTACGGAATCGATCAATTTCAGAGTATCTCATCAAGTGGAAGAACTTACCCACCGAAGATTCTACATGGGAGGATGAGAATTTTATACAGAAGCACCCAGAGCTACTCAAGTGTTGAGGACAACACTTTTTTGAAGGAGAGGGGCATGTTAGGTCCCTATATTACTAGTATAGTCCCTTATTGTTGTTAGTGTAACCCCCTTATTGTTATTATTGTACCCTTGTAACTCCCATTTTGTTATTATTGTGCCCTTAAATTATTATTGCTAGGTCGGCTAGGATTACATTGTGGCCCACTAGGATTACATTATGGCCCCATGGACTCCTATATATAGAAAGGAGGTTTTGTAAATTGTATCATCCAAGAATTGTTCATTCATGTAATGTATTGGAGGTTTCCCCCTCGAAGTGGCTTATTTCTAAGGCGTTAATATCTCTTTTCTTCTCTCTTTAGAGCTGGTTACACAACAAACAATGAGTCTGCAGGGGGTATACCCGCCGCAACAGCCCTATGTGGGTTTCCCACCTCAACCGAACACAACCGCTACAGAATACTGTGAGATTTGCCGAACGATGGGACATCCTTCTCGGATGTGCCCAATACTACAGAAGTACTCCATGGTCCCAAACAATGTATACTGTGAGTTTTTTGTTTCCATGACTCATAAAACTGAGCAATGCAGGGCTCTCGATGCACTTGCGGATAAATTGGACTGTCCCTCCTACAGGGTGAACGAGGCTTCCAGGGGAAGAGGCGGCGGTATGCGTAGAGGCCGCACAGGGGGACGCGGTCCGGTGAAATGTTACAACTGTGACCAGGAGGGTCATGTGGCTCGGGAATGTCCCCTTCCCTGACGTCCCTGGCATTCCCAGTGTCGTGTGAACGTCCATGCCACAGAGGACTATCCAAAACTCATCAAGAAGTGGGAAGAACGGGCACGGCAGAGGGCCACAAATTTGGTAAATTCCGAGCCGTGCGGAACCGCGATTCCGACCATGCAGAATGTAGCGATCGTCACATGGGGTGGAAAGAAGACGGGAGAGGACGCTCATGGAAAGGAGCCGGACCGGGCTATTCGGCCCACCTCCTCGAAACACCTGATCCGGCCGGACGCGTAGAAGTGGTACTTCCAGGAGGCCGTGGAGGCTTTTTCTAAGCTGAAGGAAGTCGAGGGCCTTGAAGTACCCTCGACGACTGGCTCTGGCGAACAGACTGCTCTGGGGACCTTGGTTGAAGAATGGCTTCAGCTGTTCCTCAAGATTGTTAATAATGCTTCCATGCGGGACCAGCTCAAGCATACCCTGCACGACGCACTGCAGGGGAATACAAGGCCGAGGGAATCTGGGGACACAGCACCCCAATATGTGCAGCGCGTCAAACGAAACAAGCGACGAATGGGAAAAGAGTTTCGGCTTAACACATAGGTTGCAGGCTTCCAAATTAGCGATACCATGCTTGATTTAGGGTCTGACGTCAACATCCTGCCGCGGAAGACGTGGGAGGCTCTTGGACGACCACGGCTGACCTATTCGCCAATCCAACTCAAAATGGCGAACCAGTACTGTATTGTGCCGATTGGACGACTCGAAGGCGTCGAAGTCGACATTGCAGGGGTAAAGACTTACATGGATTTTGAGGTTATTGATATTATGGGAGACAAGGATCCTTACCCCACCCTGTTAGGCATCGATTGGGCTTTTGAGAATTATGCCATCATCGACCTCAAAAAGGAGCTGATGATCTTCGAAGATGGAGAAGTCTGGGTCACTCAGCCCCTCGACCCGTATCAAGGCCCACGATACACAGAAACTATGGACAACCGGGCAGACACACAGATGATGGACCACCTTTACCAGATGACTGCAAGGAAGTGGGAGGACTATATCAACCCGACCACAACAGGCTCTGTCAGTTGGCGCAGTGTCCAGAGCTCGGAGCTGGGCTCAGAGCTCAGGTGGGAAGATTGGCAGTAGGGTGGGTACGAGACCAGTACGCGGAGATGTGCTGCCATTGTCCGAGTTCGTTGGATTGGGGCTGAGTTCAGAAACTACCCCACCCTGTCGAACATGCAGGCTGTCAATACCTTTATCGCCAAAGTGGAGGACGGTGTACCAGAAGGACGCAGGATACCACTTCTGGACGTTGCACTATAGTCCACGTCAGCAAGGTGGTGGAGGAACCACCGCAACACCCTGTCGCAGTGGAGTTGCGTGGCGGAGGCGTTGCGGGCGCGGTTTAAAGAAGACGAAGGCCCTCGGAGCAGGCACAGGTACAAAGGAATTTCCGATCCGCGGGACCACCTGAAGAGCTGTGAGGAACAGTGGCAAGGTCTGGGATACCCGCAAGAGCTGTGGGTACATCGGTTCATTCACTTCTTAGATACCATTCCCTAGGCCTGGTACTTGGAAGAAGAGCGGAAAAGGGGCACCGGCTCCTGGCGGGAAGTCACGGACAAGTTTGTTCGGTGCTTCTCGTTCGAGGGAGAGCCGAGCTGGTGACCAGGGCACTACAGGCTATCAAGGGAGTACTATTTTTCCGCAACCCCGAGCCCAATGGGGGCACGTCTGCACCACGTTCTGAGGCCAAGCGTGAGTTGGTTTGCCAATGGATTGATGGCGATCCAGAAGATGACAGTCTGAAGGACCTCAGGCACTTATACTTCGAAGAGAAGGAAGGCAAGCGGAACATCAATGAAGGACCGACTACCGAAGGTGTCCATTTACAGCCGCTAAAGACAAAGAAGTTGAACATAGGTACGGAGGACAAACCCAAGCTGGTGACAGTTGGGGATTACTGGGACGAGGAGGTGAAAAAGGAAATTTTCAGCCTCCTCCAAGAATATGAGGACTTGTTCCCTTCGTCGGTTGTAGATCTGAAGGGCATCAAGGGTGACCTCGGTGAAATGCATATTGTGCTGAAACCAGATGCCAGGCCCGTAAAGCATCGACCCTATCGGCTGAACCCACGGGTCAAAGAAAAGGTCAAGATGGAAATCGACAAGATGTTGGCCGCAGGTCTCATCTTTCCGGTGGACGAAGCAGAGTGGGTGAGTCCCATTGTCATTCAGAACAAGAAGGACAAGGCGGAGATACGCGTCTATGTCGACTACCAAAGTTTGAACAACGCCTGCATCCATGATCCGTTTCCAACTCCATTCAGTGACGAAGTATTGGATCATGTTGCGGGAAACGAAGCTTACTCCTTCACTGATGGTTTTTCCGCCTATCATCAGGTGCGCAATGCGGAGGAAGACAAGACGAAGACGACGTTCACCACCGAATGGGGATCGTTCGCATACCATGTAATGTCGTTTGGCTTGAAGAGTGCCCCAGCTGTGTTTTCCCGGATTGTCATCGCTGCTTTCCGGGAGTATATCCACAAGTTCCTAGAGGTCTACATGGATGATTGGACCGTCTATAGCTTGTTGAAGAAACACGCCACCTTGTTGCGTATTATGTTCGAACGGTGTCGCCAGTTGCAGATTTCGCTGAACTTGAAGAAATGTATTTTTGCAGTTCCTTTTGACACGCTATTGGGACACGTGGTATGAAAGCAAGGGGTCTACGACGACCCCGCTAAGGTCGCAGTGATAGTCCACATGGAAGCCCCCAAAACAGTGAAGCAGTTGCACGCACTACTTGGGCACACCGGATATTACAGGCAGTTTATCCGAAATTACGCAAAGATCACTGCCCCTTTAGAAAATTTGCTGCGAAAGTCTGAAGTTTTCCAGTGGACGGAGGAGTGTTGGGTGGCCCCCAACACTCTGAAGGAAAAGCTGGCGACAGCGCGTATTCTAGTTCACCCATACTGGGATAAGCAGTTCCATGTGCATATCGATGTGTCCAGTATTGCACTTGGGGCTGTCTTGGCGCAACTCGGGGAGACTACAGTTGACCACCCAGTCTACTTCGCCAGTCGCAAGTTGTCCAATGCAGAGAAGAACTACACCACGACTGAGCGCGAGGCCCTGGAAATGGTGTATTCACTCTAGAAATTCCACCACTACCTTATAGGAGGCAAATTCAAGTTCTTCACGAACCACTCTACATTAAAATACTTGGTGAACAAGCCTGTTTTGGAAGGACGGATCTGTCGTTGGCTTCTAATTTTCTAGGAATTCACGTTTGAGGTGATTGTCAAGCCCGGGAGGTTGAATTTCAGGCTCGATCATTTATCCAGGTTGGAGACGGGGGAGAACGATGGCTCTCTCAACAATCAGCTGCCAAACGCTGACCTCTTCCGAGTCGAAGCTGTCCCGGATTACTTGGCCGACATTGCCACCTATCTGACCACGGGGCAGTGCCCTCAACACTACACCCCACTCCAGAAACGCCACTTGGTCGTTCACGCTGCCGAATACCAACTGATTGCGGGGCAGCTATACAAACTAGGCCTCGATGAGGTTCTGCGCAGGTGCGTACTTGACCACGAGCGCGACGCTGTGATGTGGGAATGCCAAAGCGGTGTTGCGGGAGGGCATGTTGGGGCAAATCCCACCACGAGGAAGGTACTCCAGGCTGGCCTATGGTGGCCGACGGTCCCTGCAAACTGCAAGACATTTTTTAGGCGATGCGATGTCTGTCAGCGAACGGGGAGGCCCTCTCACAGGGACGAGCTTCCGTTACACCTGGTGCATGTGTTGCGGCCGTTCGAGAAATGGGTCGTCGACTTCGTAGGTCCCATAGTCCCGGTCGCCAGACACTCCAAGGCCCGATACATCATTACCGCAACCGACTACCTCACCCGATGGGCCGAGGCGGCGGCGGTACGAGACTGCACGGCGGATACCGCAGCACGGTTTATCTTTGAAAACATCATCAGTAGGTTTGGATGCCCACAAAGTTTAACCAGCGACCAAGGTACGCATTTCATTAACGACATGGTCAAGGCGCTGTTTGACACATTTATGATTCAGCATCACAAAAGCAGCCCGTACCACCCGCAGGCCAAGGGTATTGTTGAAGCATTTAATAAAATTCTTGAAAGGGGCTTAACTAAGATCTGCAATGCCCAGCGCGACGATTGGGATAAGTGCCTACCCGCTACATTATGGGCCTACCGGACTACGGTGAAGCGTTTAACCAATCAGACACCTTTCCAGCTGGTGTATGGTCGAGAAGCTGTGGTTCCCGATGATTTCACTGTACCAAGTCTTTTAATTGCCACATCCCTCAAGTTTTCGGAAGAGGAGTCACTTCAGGAACGCCTCCACGAGCTACAAGAACTGGACGAGTCTCGGTTCCTAGCCGAATTTCACCAGAAAGTTCAGAAGGACAGGCAGAGAGCGTAGCACGACCGCCCATCAATAACAAGACATTCCAGGTTGGCGGAAAGGTCCTCTTATATGACAGCAGGTTTCAGAAGTTTCCAGGGAAGCTGCAGATGCACTGGCTAGGACCTTACTTTGTCATCGAGATTAGAGAGTCCGGCGCCGTTCGGTTGGCTCAGCTGGACAGTACTGTTTTACCAAGATGGGTGAACGGCGCACACCTGAAACCCTACCAGGAGTAAGTTTATTCCAACATTCATCAATAACTCTCACAACCGAGAGCACCCGTAGAGTATCGTAGTCGAATAACTCTCCCGCAACCGGGATGAGCATAGGTAGTGTTTTTCGTTCCTGCACTAACTGTCAATAATCGCTCTGTTGCAGGACCGCACTGCAACCAACTGTGGTCGGGGAGGGGCGCATCCAGCGTGTCATCCCCGTAGGATTCACAAACGTGTTAGTGTCATTCCAAGTCATTTCAGTCAGTACTTGTGTCAGTCCGTAGGATCGTCTAGATTTAAATCATAAATTACCATAATTGGAAGTAACCTTGCCATCATCCGGAGTTACCTCAGCCATCGCGTCCGCCCATTTCCCCATGCCACCGTCAGCAACTGTCAAAATACCCATTGGTACGTGATTGATCGCACGATTATCGCAGAAAAGAATGCCAACAGGAATTAACTCGTTAGGGGGTCTCATCAACTCCACTCGTGCCAGGTGATGACATAACTTGCATGAAAACCAAAAGCACGAGAATGTTGGACCAGTTCGAATTAGCAATTGTAGCAGTACCAGAGCAGTTGAAGTCTCAAGACGCACAGCCCCAAGAGAGGATACCAAGGCAAATTCTACAGGTCTATCAGCGCCGAGCAAAAATGCCGAAGGCCATCCCAGCCGTCACGGAACCAGAGCTCGACAGCAGAATCCACAAGACCGAGTCCCTGGTCGGGAAGTATGATAATGCAGCCCTGATCGATGCCAACCTTTCAGATGCTTCCGAATTCCCATCCCTCCATTGGCAGGTGTATATGGAGCACTACTACACCCCAGCCGAAAACTCAGCCAGCCGAGTGTTACCAGAGTTCAGGGGCCTTCAGCAATCGTCTCTGATGAACTTAAGAAATCTTTCGGTCTTCGGGACCACAGGGCCGACTCTGCAGTGCACACACTTCCTCCTCAGTCGCATCCAGAATGGGTCCTTGTGGCTGAACAAGGAAATTCCCATTCACGCTGAGGATATTCATCGTCTCATAGGGCTTTCGCAGAATGGCGCAGACGTCTCAACTGCCTGTCAGACCTCCTCCAAGCGCGCACGAAAGTCGGGAGACGCGGACCTCTATGTCAAATATGGCACCCGCCGGGGGGGGAAAGGAGCCAAGATAGACCTCATCAATAAGCCCAATATTAGATTCGCCTGCTACCTCATTTCCAGCAAGACAATGAGGCACTATACCAAAGGCGAATGCACTCTGAACACTATCTCCATTGCAGAGCACTGTGTCCAGGGTACCAGGCTGAATTGGTGCTCCTTCTTGTTAAAAGAACTGTTCGACGCGTGCGAGGAGAACTATAAGCGCGCTACTACTTTTATTTATGGATATTTGATCGTCGCTTTTGCCATGTGGAAATGGCACACTCCCCTCATCCGGTTCCCAGTGGAGATTCCAGAGGGTCAGCCTCTCGCGATGAAGTTTGTTCCATGGAAGGTGTCAGCTGATCTGAGCACCAAATAGGTGAATGCCGAAGCATTCCGGAGTTGGTATGCATTAATGACGGACGTCGTAACCAGCCAACAACGGGTGCCTAGAAACTTGTTAGATGACTACAGCGAGCAAGTGTGGTTCGGGGTAAGTCACAGGCATACTTACCTCCAACCCACTTGCGTGCCGGAGGACACCTTCCGCATGACGCCGTTGAAATTCCAGCTGGACGATGCCACCTTCCACCGCGAAGTCTATTCGTGGCCAGGGGTCAGGAGGGAAACCCGCGATGGGATCCCCAGGTACAACTTTGAGCGGATGTTGCCATTGCAATAGTTTGCTGAGACGGATGCGGAAGCGCCACCACAAGAACTCCCCGAACCGCTCGTCCCAATCATCCGCCACTTCAACACACAGGTATGCACTTTCAATGCGGTGGCCCAGGTTATTTCTAGCGGTGCTGCTCCGTTCCCTTTATTTTCTGAGTTTCAGCTCACTCACTCCACCGCACACCCCCATACCGTTCCTCTCACCTCCCCCATCCCCACTATCTTGTTTACCTCTGCGAGTCCAATCACGACTCCGATGGGCGAGGAAAGCAAGCCTACGGATCAACCAGATGCCCCTAGAGCCAAGAGGGCCCGCACCACCGAGGAAAATCAGGTGGTGGACCTCACTGCTGAAGATCCACCACTACCAATGAGCATAAGGGTGCTGATTCAAGAAGAACCCCTCATTGACCCATCCGAGTTCATCAATATTTGCCTTCCACATCCCTCCACCACACCGTCCACCGCTCCGTCCACCGTTCATCCGCCTACCACTTCATTCGCCCCATCCAATTCATCTGCCACTGTGTCCGACCCCATCATCTGGGAACTCCTTGGTGGGGACCTCGGGGCCGAAGTTGACTCTAGTACTACCACGGTAGTACCACCGGTCGACCCAGCGGAAGAACCCCAAATCTCTCTTACTGATATATTCACACAGCAGACACGCATTGTGTCCGACTCCGTCGAGGCTCGCCCGTTTCGCCCCCCCCCCCCCTCCCTCCACAACCCACCACACGATCGGCGCAAGAATGGCCGGACCGAACATGGATGACTTAGCACACGATATTACCGCCACCATCCCCTCGCCGAGAGCATTCTAACCGATCGCCGTTTTCGGGCACCCTTGCAGAAAGGGAGGCCTCCCGGTCAGTGGCACTTCAGTGGACCGCCACCTTAGAGACTCGGGATACCGCGTAGCCGTACTTCTTTATCTGGGGTGTTGGCGGCTCAAAGAAGTCGAAAGGCTTCATTCGAAGCTCAAAGAAGCAGTAAGGTGACGAGCGTTAAAGAAAGCAAATTACCGCGCTTTACCGAACAACGCGACCAGCTCCGAACGGCACATGAGCAGCTGGAAGGACATCTAAGCAACGTCACTCAGGTGTTTTCCGAACTATGGCCGCAGGTGTAAAATTAATTAAAGACTCACCTTCAAACGTTCGTAGATCTTCAAAATCATCACATACTTGTTTGTAGATATATCCATAAAATTTAGAAAGAAAGATTGTAATAAATCGTTCCCAAGTAGGATTGAGGCAACTAGAAGACTTACACCAATTTCTAGCTTTTGCCAAGAACGTAAGAGTAAAAATCCCGCATAAAATACTTTCATCAATTTCATAAATAGCATTTGAAATTTTTGAATGTGAATTGTAAAGCATGATTAAATGCAAGTATTCATCTTACTACTTACCGTTAAAATTTACTTGAGACAAGTGTCTTACTATTTCGGTGGAGTATTGGAAGATGTTCGTCTGCAAATACAACTCCAAATTGGAAGTCATAGTCTTGTTTTGGAAACCCATTTTGAATATTTTGAATTTTGAAAACAGGAGGGATTTTTGGGTTGCGGCATGATGACACATGGCAAACGCGAGCATGTCACAACTACAGCAAGTCACGGAGCTATCAAGGTGGCGCAGAAGCAAGAGATAGCTGAAGAAATTAGATGCATGAAGATATACAGAAGAAGACAGAAAGTGGAACACGTAGACAACAAGAGAGAAGCCGGAAGCAGCTGAAGAAGAACACAAAGAGGAACTAGCAGTTGCGATAATGGGTGAATAAATAGCAGTCACCCGACCGAAAGAAGATATATGTGCAACAGGAGAAGGAATGCAGAGTGACTGAAGGAGATCGGCCAGGATGTCTCTGTAGTTCCTAGGGTTCTTTCATTTACCTTTCTGTTATGTAAGGCATATGTATCAGACTGTAAGCTCTCCTTGCGGAAGCTATGTAACTATGAATGTGGGTGAAGATATCAATACAAGTGCAGGTTGTTGTCCTATTATGTAATTATTATGCATGCATGTTGGTTATGGTGATTTAAAATTTTATTTGCTTAATACCTGCTCGCTCTATGAATGTTCTTGCGTATACACATATGTTTATAAAATCAATTCAATAATAACCATGAGTTGTGGATCCTTCCCCTGCTATCAATCTATTCCCCTTCTGCATGTGGTTGCGGCACGCCTCGGGTGAGACTCTCTGCTCCCCGAAGTAGGGTGATAATGCCGGCGTGGTTCTAGACTACAATGATTCCTTTGTTCGCCCAACCCTTGGAACGCCGGGTCTTGGCTCGCGAGAGCTGTTTCTCCTCCAATCGTAGGTTTTTCACCCAGAGGTTTTAAGGGAGCCATTGTAATAAAAATAAAATATTAGAATACATAGACTCCAAAGGAAAACAAGTCTTGGGCCCTTCTCCTAGCGTCAAAAATGTTGAGGCCTCGAAATTTGCTGCAACAACATGGGGGATGGCCACCTGGTCCGGACCTTAAAGCAGTTCCTTGTCCATTTGG
This sequence comes from Pinus albicaulis, assembly GCA_034641835.2. Lineage (NCBI taxonomy): Eukaryota > Viridiplantae > Streptophyta > Pinopsida > Pinales > Pinaceae > Pinus > Pinus albicaulis. Next base: position 100,352 of record JAXQQM020081703.1, on the reverse strand, counting down.
AATGGTGGCTCCAACTGGTTTAACTAGGTTCAGTTACCTTCTCTCAATCTCCATTGGCTTAAAATATGACTTTTGTCTACCAATGAGAAAGAGACATCAAATCATTTCTCTTGCTGATCGGGCAAGAAAGTGATCCTTAAGCTAATTTGGGATTAGCCAGGCCACAACTAAAGTTTTGCCTCATTGGGAAGAGGACTTTTTAAGGATGTAGAATTTAATCTATATGCAATATTATTCTAAGATGTAAGCAAAAGAAACTATTTTAATCCTATCTCAATTAGGAAGATATAGATCTATCCTAAATGAGAGCAAGATATTTTAAATAATTGAGATTTAAATATGTTTGTTTTAAATGAATATCAAGCTAATGAAATAGTTCAATTAACTGGCATTGTGAATAGCAAACACATCCCACCTAGAGACCTCTTAACTGAAATAATCAATCAACAACACTTAGGAAGTAGTTATAAAAAATGATATTGATCATTTCATCAGTAATTTGAATAATTAAACAATAACATGTGGAAATAGTTCACAACATATCACTATTCAATAAATCAGTTTTATAAGAAAAATTTATGAGTAAATAGTTACTCAGAAATCAGAATTTAATCCATAAGAGTAGAGATAAATAATAACATAAATTAAGACAAATTACTCATATCGATAGAAGTACACAAGTATGCGAGTAAATTGACACATTCTTGTTATAAAATGAAACCAACATTTAAAATAATAGTATTATAAATACCGATTTTTTAAGTCCATTTCTCCAACTCCGGTTTTTAACAGTCTTTTACAATGCCCAAACTTCTGCTTTCAAAATCAGAGCTACAGTAGTGCAAGACTGTGTTCATTATACATAACTCAGAATGTAAAAGAAAAACCTCAATAATCTCTAGATTTGAGATTCCTCTCCTCTTATCCTACAACTCTAAATTCCTATTACATAAGTGTTTTTATAATTTCAGAATTGCAGAGGAGAGAAGCCCCTCATTACATTTTGCAATCTGCTATTTATAATATTTACAAAAGAATTCTTCATAGGAAAGTTTGTTGAAGAGTGGTTTTGCTCCATCAATTTTCATTGGTTTAAAATCACATTCTTCAATTGTTGGAGCGTTCTCATTGATTGAGAGCTTCTTCTTCTTATCTATTCAACTGTTTTCCTGCAAAAACAAATCGAAACAAAATTAAAATGTAAAAATAAAATCAAAATTAAAAAAGAAATTAAAATAAATCCAATCAAAACTTAATTAAATAAATAATTGAAAAAAGAAATATAAGCTTTATTTTGATTTTTGTGCTGATATAATTGGCCAAGGATATCATTGACGAATGAATCTGCATTTAAAAGAAGTTGTGGGCAAATTAAAATGCAGAAAATAAAACTCAGAAAATTTATTTTGTTAAAAATTCGAAGCATGATCTTCTGTTGAATTTTAGACACAATAAATGATCAAATATGGAAATGAAATAACTTCAGAAATGTTCTTCATGATTTTATCTATCTAATGAGCCATCCTGGGCCTCATTTGGCCAAGTAAAAATCCATTTATGAGCTTTTAAATTTGTTTAAAATTGCCAGAAATCTAGAATTTTCTGTTGCATGGGCTAAAAATTAGAATTTTTAAATTAAATTATAATATTAAATTAGAATACGATAATTAATTTGTTAATGATAATTAATTATAGTTATGTTATTAATCTTAATTTATTACACACAAAAGTTAATTAATAAAAATAAATAATTTTAAAAGTTATTTAAAATATAAATATATTATAATTATATTAAAATTATAATAAAATATTATAATTATAATATAATTATTATAATAAAAATATAATATTTTATATATTTTTAAAACTTGAAATTCTAAAACAAAACATGCTACGTAAGAGGGACAGAGGAGGGAGGAGGAGAGGTGAGTATGGAGTGATAAGGGAGAGGAAGGAATGGAGAGATAAGGAGTGGAGGGTGAGTGAGGTGTAAGAGATGAGGTGAAGGGATAAGGGAAATGACGTGAGGGTGAGGTAAGGCGAGTGAGTCGGGAGTTATAAGGTGGAGAGACCTTATGTTAAATAAATTTAACCTTTCGCATGAAAAAACCAAATCGCAAATCGCGTTTTTTTTTTTAAATGACGAGTTTTTAAGATTTTAATAAATTTGCGATATGTGATATGCGATATCGCAATATCGCAATCTCAAAGTTTTTGGAAAGATGTAAAGGGGTGTGAAGTGGGGCCCGCGTGGGATTAATCATCCTACAATTTAGATTTCAATTTTTTGCAATTTTTGGGTTTTGAGTTTGACAATTTATTTTAAAATAACAAGTTAGAGTATATTACCAATATCCCGAAACATATTTTCCTCTATTGCTTAATTTAGCTGGGTCATTTTGTAGGACCATTAACGAAAAAAATGAAAAATTAGTAAAAATTAACTAAAATTTAATTTTTACAATGAAGACTATTTTAACTAAGAAAATTGAAATATTGGTACATTTTATACATTTTTTAGCTCAAGCGAGAAAATTATCAAACTTCAAAAGAGTGCCATTTACAAACCGATTGACTATATGAAGTGAAACAAATATCGTTGGAAAGCTTGTGAAAAAATGGATTCAATAAAGCAATCAAAACAAAATTTCGAGGAAGATGAAAAAATGATAAAAATGTAGGATAATTAACTTAATGAAAATTCTAAAAGGTGTTTAGCTAAAATTTTTGTAAAAAGGGTCCCCATTATTTGAAGTGCGTAAGTCAAAAATGGGGGGGTTGTGTTTTACCACAACACCTAGTTAGGGGCCTTGTAGATTATTTAACACAGAAAAAATGGAACTAATTACAAACTCACACAAGACAAAATATAAGAATACAAGAACTTTCTCAAATTGTTCTACTCATTCTCGTTAAGATGCATATAGGATTGCATATGCACGATTTGAAATATTTCAACCTTATGAAGTACACTTAACCTCTCTTCTTGACTTCACTTCCTTTTGTAGGGCATAACCAATGTGCATTTCCACATTACTTGTGGTTTATACTATTGGAATTTTCTCTTCAATGTTGAAAATGCAACAAGATGATGGAGCTTAGTGAAATGAAGTCGCTCACTAAGTGGGCTCCGTTGTGCTATTTTTGGCGCAAAAGTCTATTTTTAGACTATGTCTATTTTTAGACATATGGATCATGGTCTATGAGTTATGTGATGCTATTTATGGATGATTGGTCAAGTTGGTAAAAATAGATGGACCTCTATTTTTAGACATTGGGCGTGTTTTCTCCGGCTAAAAATAGAACAGTCAAATATTATTAACCCTTAATAATATTTAAACTATAAACATTATCTTATCCTCTTGGAGCACTTCATTTTGATGCTTGGATGTGGCACATGCAGCTGACAGAAGGAAATATGCTTTTTCTAAGGGTTAGTTGAGCTATTGCATGGCTGACTTCAGTTAGAACTCATGTGGCAGAGTTTGGTGGAGTTGATGAGACAGTTGGTGGAGTTGTGTTCGGTTTTAACTTAGTTGAACTAGTTGTATTTAGTCTAACCGATAAATACACTAGTGATGAGTGGTGTGAATTAATTATTAATTAATTCACTAATTATTAACTCATAAATCAACTAAAGAATACTTCAGTTAACTCAGTGCATGGACAGTTCAGTGGAGACCAGTGTTAGAGGTGGGTGAAAGGGTGAGTCTACTATCAGTTGTGACTATGGATGTGCATGAGATTTGTACACACATTGATTGAGATTTCCTATGAGGATTGCGGAGTTGAAGCTAGTGGGATTCGAACTTGGATCTCATCATTAATCATCTTGGATTGCACAGTAGAGGCAGGCAGACTTGAGGAGGAGATTTGAACCCGTGACTTGTTCATCTTCCGTGCTAGTTTGTGTGTAGCATGTGAGATAGTTCTGAAAGATGTGAGAGCTTTGTGCTATGTATTGTTACATGTTCTCTATCATTATATTATACAGATAGTTGGGGGTTTTCAGCTGTATTTCTTTCCCCATTACATACTGTGTTGATATGTGTGCTTGATTATTGTTTATGTGCGCATGCGACTGTTTCTATTTCTGCATATTGATGATCAATTGTAGAAGAGGTTATGTATTATGCATGAAGCTTAAATAGTGTGTAATCAGGATAATCTCGGTGAATAATTCAACAAATTATTCAAATTTATACATGGTATTGGAGCAAAATTGATCATCGGGATCTATTACAGTGATTACAATTTATTTCGGTAGACAGATTCTGTAACGGGCCAGGTAGCCTCTGGATCCATCCTTTCTTTGAAAGGTGATATATCCAGTAAACACCCCTACAGTCGATCTCTGTGCTAGAAATAATTTGTTCTCACAGATCCAGAAGTAGTTGAGTTTTGAGCTTGGAATTCGAATTTTGTAGAAGTTTGTTTTCTTGGTGCCAGAGTTGAAATGTCTTTCAACGGTTTGCGACTGGAATATGCCCTTGAGGGAAGTTTGAATTATGTTGCATGGAAGGACAGAATGGAGGCGGTATTAGATGATAACGGGCTGAAGGAGTTCATAGATACTGAGGTCCCAAAGCCTACTGATGCTGCTCAAGTTGAGGCTTGGCAAAAGAAGATGGCGAAATGTCGAAGGATTCTGTTGGAGGGCGTGAAGGATCACATTGTATCTAGCCTGCATGGAAAAACTTCTCCATATTTGATGTGGAAAGCGTTGACAGATCTATTTCAGAGCAAGAGTGACCAAAGGAAGCTGGCACTCAAGGATAAACTCAGAAACATTAAGATGGAGAAAGGCGACAGTATCGCCAAGTACCTCACGAAGTTCACTCAATGCAGAGATGAGCCGGGAAGTGTGGGGGTGACTGTCGATGATGAGGACTTGGTGGACCTAGCTCTCCTTCGTCTTCTGAAGAGTTGGAATTCCTATCAGGACTCTGTCAATGGTCGAGAGAATTTTCCGGGATGGGAGCGACTTTGGTTGGATCTCATGCAAGAGGAGATAAGGCAGACTACCAGGGACGGATCTTCATCAAAGGCATCTGATGAAGAAAATTGCGCTTTGGCTGCCAACGCAAAGAAGGGGAAGAGCAAGAAAGCTTCACAGTCTGGTGCGAAAGGCAAGAAGTAAGACATGTCCAAGGTGAAGTGTTTTCACTATCACCAGCACGGACACTATGCCACAAATTGTCTGCAGAAGAAGAAAAATAAGAAGGCTGCTGGATCTGCAGCAGGAGAGGCATTGGCCTCCCAGTTTGAACTGGATTTTTCACTGATCGCATGCTTGGTCTCAAGTGTGATGGGATCAGTATGGTTCTTGGACAGTGGTGCGTCATTTCACATGACAGGAGATCGGGATCTATTTTCAGATCTGGAGGAAAAATATCTTGGAGTGCACATCGAGATGGGCTTATGATGGTAGATACGTTGCGACCGGTACGCACCATTTCCTTTGAGAGGGATTCTAGTAAACCCTTCGTATTGAAGGAAGTATTGCATGTTCCAGGATTGATGAAGAATCTTGATTTCGTGGCGATGTTGGAATTCAAGGGGTATGATGGTCTTCGAAGTGAAGGAAAGGCTTTCTCACGCAAGAAGACAACCGGAGAAACCTAAGATAAAAGGGCTTCAAGTTAAGAACCTTTATCAATTGCAGGTAGATGGTTGCGCAGCAATGGCAGGAAAGGCAGAAGGAGTGGCGAGCCTGGATGATGGCGAGTTGTGGCACCAGAGATTGGGCCACCTTCACCATGGAGCTTTGAATATACTACAGCAGATTTCTATTGGGCTTCCTAAGGGTACTCTTGCACAGTCAGATCAGTGTAAGGGGTGTACCTTGGGAAAATTTTTGAAAGCCACCTTTCACGAGAAGGATAGTCGCGCCACGAAGATCCTTGAGAGAATTCACGCAGATGTGTGTGGACCTTTCTCAGTAGCTTCAACAGCAAAGCACAGGTACTATGTGATATTTGTTGATGATTTTTCTCGGAAGTGCTGGATCTTCTTCATGCAGAAGAAGAGTGAGACATAATCAAAGTTTTGTGAGTTCGTTGCGTCAAGCTGAGAAGGAATCCGAGAAGCATGTGAAGGCCTAGGATCGACAATGGTGGTGACCATCTCTGCTGAATTCAAGGACTTTTGCAGCGCAGAAGGAATTTGAAGAGAGCTCATAGCACCTCATAACCCATAGCAGAACGGGGTTGCTGAGCGGAAGAACAGAACGATCGTGGGTGTTGCACGGGCGATGTTGTATGATCAGGGCCTTCCCATTCACTTGTGGGCGGAGGCATGAAATACTGCAGTAAATGTGCAGAACCATTGTCCTCACAGGATACTTGTCATGAGTACACCCGAGGAGGCATTTTCGGTAAGAAGCCTAATATTTCCCATTTGAGGATTTTTGGTTCACCTGTTTACATTCATGTGATGAAGGATTCCAGGAAGAAGCTGGAGCCGACTACAGAGGTTGGGATATTTGTTGGGTACATTGATACACCCCACAACTATTGTGTGTATTTTCCAGACAGTCACAAGACTGTTGTGTGACGTGATATCAAATTTCATGAGGATAAAGCCGTGAAGTGTTCGCTTGAGAGGGAGCCACACTTGCATCCAGATGAGGAGCTATTAGTTCCTAAGGATGAGTCTCTATATGTGGATCACCCACAAGAGGAGGCTCATGGAGTGGAAGAGAGCACTCATGCAGCACCAACCATCGCGGGCGCAAGCGCACTACGTAAGCTGAGAGACCGGCTCAAGATGCAGAAGGTCAGAGGGAGCACCCCAGAGACAAATACAGACAGACAAACACCGGACCAAGATATCGGGATACATGGCTCTTGTGAGCAAATGTGTCGTGACGGAGCCATCCTCTTTTGAGGAAGCTGTGGAGGAACTCGCATGGGTAGATGCCATGATCGAAGAGTATGATTCGATCGTCAGAAACAGTGCATGGGAGATTGTCCCAAGACCGGAGGGGAAATCAGTGGTGGGTTCGTGATGGATCTACAAAGTGAAGCAGGCGGCTGACGGGAGTGTGGAGAAGTACAAGGCAAGATTTGTTGCCCGAGGCTTCTCACAGATAGAGGGAGTCGACTATGAGGAGACCTTTGCACCTATCGCAAGGTATTCCTCCATACGGACGATCCTTGCTCTTTCAGCGCAGATGGGGTGGCACATCCATCAGATGGATGTGAAGACTGCGTTCCTCAACGGAGTCATTGAGGAGGAGGTGTACATAAAGCAGCCTGAAGGTTTCGAGATCTTCAACAGTGAGTCGCATGTTTGCCGACTCAAGAGAGCACAGTACGGGCTGAAGCAAGCACCTCGTGCTTGGTACACATGGATAGACAATTACTTCACCGGACTTGGATTCTCCAAGAGTGAGGCGGATCCTAACCTGTACCAGATTGTGGTGGAGGGGAAGTTGTTGATCATTGTACTGTATGTAGATGATATGATTTTGACGGGTGATGAGTTGTTGATACTTTCATGCAAGGAGGATCTTGCACGAGAGTTTGAGATGAAGGACTTGGGCCTCCTTCATTATTTCCTGGGATTGGAGATTTGGCGTCGCATTGATGGACTCGTTTGTTTCTCAAAGGTAAGTATGCTCGGGAGATACTGGAGAAGTTCAACATACATGGCTGCAAGCCTGTTGATACTCCTCTTCCTGGTGGTTGGAGGAAGGAGGATGCTACTTCAGCGGAGGTAGTGGATGCCACTGTTTATCGATAGTTGGTGGGGTCGCTTATGTATCCGGTCAATACACGGCCCGATATATGCTATGCAGTTAACCAGCTTTCACAAGCTATGGTTAAGCCTACCAAGCTCTTCTGGAAGGCGGGAAAGCATGTATTGCGTTATCTTAGAGGCACATCGTGATATGGATTGTGGTACAGACAGGAGGATGAGGTGAGGCTATGTGGCTTCATGGATGCAGATTGGGCAGGGAGCCCAACGGATAGAAAGAGCACATCTGGAGGGATTTTCAGTATTGGGTCGACAATGCGCTCTTTGGTACAGCGTAGATCCGTGGCACCCGCCCACATAGGCCGAGATATGGCTGTGCCAAGCTTTATCGCATGCCTTGCCATATGGATGAGGAAGATCCTGGTCGGGTTGTTCGGGTCACACTTGGAGCCTACTGTGATTTATTGTGATAACCAGAGTTGCATTAAACTCTCGGCTAATCCAGTATTTCATGATAGATCCAAACACATCGACATCAGGTACCATCATATCAGAGATTGTGTGTAGCGGAGAATCATGTTACTTTCATACATTCCCACGGAGGATCAGGATGCTGATATCTCGACGAAGGCGCTCACCAGGAGAAAATTCGAATACCACAAAGGCAGGATAGGGGTTGTAGATAATCCATATCTTGTTGAGAGGGAGTGTTTAAAATGCAACAAGATGATGGAGCTTAGTGAAAATGAAGTCGCCTTCACTAAGTGGGCTCGTAGGCTATTTTTGGCGCAAAGTCTATTTTTAGACCGTGTCTATTTTTAGACATATGGATCATGGTCTATGAGTTGCAGGATTCTATTTATGGATGATTGGTCGAGTTGCTAAAAATAGATGGACCTCTATTCTTAGACATTGGGCAGTTTCTATTTCTAGACTGCCGGGCTAAAAATAGAACAGTCAAATATTATTAACCCTTAATAATATTTAGACTATAAACACTATCTTATCCTCTTGGAGCACTTCGGTTTGATGCTTGGATGTGGCACATGCAGCTGACAGAAGGAAATATGCTTTTCCTAAGGGTTAGTTGAGCTATTGCATGGTTGACTTCAGTTAGAACTCAAGTGGTGGAGTTTGGTGGAGTTGATGAGACAGTTGGTGGAGTTGTGTTCGGTTTAACTTAGTTGAACTAGTTGTATTTAGTTTAACTGATAAATACCCTAGTGATGAGTGGTGTGAATTAATTATTAATTAATTCACTAATTATTAACTCATAAATAAACTAAAGAATACATCAATTAACTGCAGTGCATGGACAGTTCAGTGGAGACCAGTGTTAGAGGTGGGTGAAAGGGTGAGTTTGCTATCAGTTGTGACTATTGGTTATGCATGAGATTTTCACACACATTGATGGAGATTGCCAATGAGGATTGCACAGTTGGAGCTAGTGGGATTCAAACTTGGATCTCATTCATTACTCACTTGGATTGCGCACTAGAGGCAGGAAGACTTGTGGAGGAGATTTGAACCCAGGACTTGTTCAAATCTCATATAGTTTGTTTGTAACTTTTGGAGATAGCACTGAGTACTTGTGAGGAGTATTGTGCTATGTATTGTTACATGTTCTCTATCATTATACTATACAGATAGTTGGGGGTTTTTCAGCTATTGCTTTCCCCATTACATCCTGTGTTGATATGTGTGCTTGATTATTGTTTTATGAGCGCATGCGACTGTTTCTATTTCCGCATATTGATGATAAATTGTAGAAGAGGTTATGTATTATGCATGAAGCTTAAATAGTGTGTAATCAGGATAATATCGGTGAATAATTCAGAAAATTATTCAAATTTCTACTTGGTATCAGAGCTAGAATTGATCATCGGATCTATTACAGTGATTACAATTTATTTCGATAGACAGAGTCTGTAAGCGGGCTAGGTAGCGGGCCAGGTAGCCTCTGGATCCATCCTTTCTTTGAAAGGTGATATATCTAGTAAACATCCCTACAGTCGATCTCTGTGCTAGAAATACTTTGTTCTCACAGATCCAGAAGCAGTTGAGTTTTGAGCTTGGAATTCGAATTTTGCAGCAGTTTGTTTTCTTGGTGCCGGAGTTGAAATGTCTTTCAACGAGTATGCCCTTGAGGGCAGTTCGAATTATGTTGCATGGAAGGACATAATGGAGGCAGTATTAGATGATAACGGGCTGAAGGAGTTCATAGATGCTGAGGTCCCAAAGCCTACTGATGCTGCTCAAGTTGAGGCTTGGAAAAAGAAGATGGCGAAATGTCGAAGGATTCTGTTGGAGGGCGTGAAGGATCACATTGTATCTAGCCTGCATGGAAAAGCTTCTCCATACTTGATGTGGAAAGCGTTGACAGATCTATTCCAGAGCAAGAGCGACCAAAGGAAGCTGGCGCCAAGGATAAACTCACAAGGATAAACTCGTAAACATTAAGATGGAGAGAAGGAAAAGCAGATCGCCAAGTACTCAGCCAAGTTCACTCAATGCGAGATGAGCTGGGAGTGTGGGGGTGACTGTCGATGATGAGGACTTGGTGACCCGGTTTCTCCTTGGTCTTCCGAAGATTTGGCATTCCTACTGTGACTATCGTTAATGGTCGGGAGAAGTTACCGGGATGGGAGCGACTTGGTCGATCTCTGCAAGAGGAGAGAGAAGTGACTTTGACTATCAGGGATGGATCTTCATCAAAGACATCCGATGAAAATTGTGCTACACCCGCCAAAGCAAAGAAGGGGAAGAGCAAGAAAGCTTCTCATTCCGGTGCGAAAGGCAAGAAGCAAGACATGTCCAAGGTGAAGTGCTTTCACTGTCACCAACACGAACATTATGCCACAAATTGTCCGCAGTAATAGAATAAGAAGGTCACTGGATTCACGGAGAGGCATTGGCCTCCTGGGCTTGAGTCGGATTTTCACTGATCACATGCTTGGTTTCAAGTGTAATGGGATCAGTGTGGTTATTGGATAGTGGTGTGTCATTTCACATGATGGAAGATCAGGATTTGTTCTCAGATCTGGAGGACAAAGATCTGGGCGTGCACATCGAGATGGGCGATGATGGTAGATACAGTATGGACTGCAAAGATTTCGTATCGTCCTTCGAGAGGGAGTCTCGTAAAACTTTCCGTATCAAGGAAGTATTGCATGGGTTCCAGGATTGATGAATCACTGTGGCGATGTTGGAAGACAAGGGGTATGATGTGGTCTTCAGTGAAGGAAAGGCTTTCTTACGCAGTAAGACAATTGGAGAAACCCGGAAGATAGGGGTTCGAGTCAAGAACCTTTATTAGCTGCAAGTAGATGGCTATGAAACAATGGCATGCAAGGCGGAAGGAGTGGTGAGCCGGGATGATGGCGAGCTGTGGCACCGGAGATTGGGCCACCTTCACCATGGAGCTTTAAAGATACTGCAGCAGATTTCTACTGGGCTTCCTAAGGGCACTCTTGCGCAGTCAGATCGGTGCAAGGGGTGTACCTTGGGAAATTTTGTGAAAGCCACCTTTCACGAGAAGGATAGTCGCGCCACAACGATCCTTGAGAGAATCCACACAGACGTGTGTGGACCTTTCTCAGTAGCTTCGACAACAAAGCACAAGTACTATGTGATATTTGTTAATGATTTCTCTCGGAAGTGCTGGATCTTCTTCATGCAGAGGAAGAGCGAGACATACTCAAAGTTCTGTGAGTTCAAGGCGCTGGTTGAGAAGGAATCGGGGAAGCATGTGAAGGCTCTTAGGAGAGACAATGGTGAATTCAGTACGACATCAAGGACTTTGCAACAAGTAGTATGAATTGAGAGAGCTCATCGCACCCACAACCCACAAAAGCAGATCAAAGGTCGAGCCGAAGAACAGAACGATCATGGCACACCATGATGTTGCATGATCGGGGCTTCACCCTTCACTTGTGGGCGGAGGCATGCAACACTCAAGATATGTGCGTACAGCTTGTCTCACAAGATACTTGGCATGAGTACACGAGGAGGCGTTTTCTACAAGAGGCCTGGGAGTATTTCCCATTTGAGGATTTTTGCCCACCCGTCTACATGCATGTGACGAAGGACGCCAGAAAGAAGCTGGATCCGACCGCAGAGGTTGGGATATTTGTGGGGTACACTGATACGCCCCACAACTATCGTGTGTATTTTCCAGACAGTCGCAAGATTGTTGTGTGACAGGATATCAAATTTCAGGAGGAGAAAGCCATGCAGTGTTCGCTTGAGAGGGAGCCACACTTGCATGCAGATGAGGAGCTATTAGTTGCTAAGGATGAGCTTCCGGATGTGGATCAGCCATAAGAGGAAGTTCATAGAGTGGAAGAGACCACTCATGCAGCGCCAACCATCAGAGGGCGCAAGCGCACTACAGAAGCTGAGAGATTGGCTCAAGATGCAGAGAAGGTTGTAGGAGCACCTACAGCACAGTGCAGACAGAGACAGTCACTAGACCGGTACACTGGATACATGGCTCTTGTGAGCAAATGTGTCGTGACAGAGCCATCCTCTTTCGAGGAAGCTGTGGAGGACCCCGCATGGATAGATGCCATGGTGGAAGAGTATGATTCTATTGTTAGAAACAGTGCATGGGAGGTTGTCCCGCGACCGGGAGGGAAATCAGTGGTGGGTTCGCGATGGATCTACAAAGTGAAGCAGGTGGCTGACGGGAGTGTGGAGAAGTACAAGGCAAGATTTGTTGCCCGAGGCTTCTCACAGATAGAGGGGATCGATTATGAGGAGACCTTTGCACTTGTCGCAATCGCATTCTTCCAATAACCACAACCTCAGCTCTTCTCAAATAAGTTAGGAGTGGGGTGGCACATCCATCGTATGGATGTGAAGATCGCGATGTGAAGATCGTGTTCCTCAATGGAGTCATTGAGGAGGAGGTGTACATAGAGTAGCCCGAAGGTTTCGAGACTCTTCGCCTGTGCTGAGTCGCATGTGCGCACCAAGAGAGCATTGTACGGGCTGGAAGCAAGCACCCCGTGCTTGGTACACACGGATAGACAGTTATTTCACCAGACTTGGATTCTCCAAGAGTGAGGCGGATCCTAACCTGTACCAGATTATGGTGGAGGGGAAGTTGCTGATCATTGTACTGTATGTAGATGATCTGATTTTGACGGGTGATGAGCCGTTGATACTTTCATGCAAGGAGGATCTTGCTAGAGAGTTTGAGATGAAGGACTTGGGCCTCCTTCATTATTTCCTGGGATTGGAAATTTGGCAGCGCAGTGATGGACTGTTTGTTTCTCAGGGTAAGTATGCCCGGGAGACACTGGAGAAGTTCAACATGCATGGCTGCAAGCCTGTTGATACTCCTCTTCCTAGAGGTTGGAGGAAGGAGGATGCTACTTCAGCGGAGGTAGTGGATGCCACTGTTTATCGACAGTTGGTGGGGTCGCTTATGTATCTGGTCAATACACGACCCGATATATGCTATGCTGTTAACCAGATTTCGCAAGCTATGGTTAAGCCTACCAAGCTCTTCTGGAAGGCAGGCAAGCATGTATTGCGTTATCTTAGTGGCACATCGGGATATGGTCTATGGTACAGACAGGAGGATGGAGCGAAGCTTTCCGGCTTCACTGATGCAGATTGGGCAGGGAGCCCAACGGATCGGAAGAGCACATCTGGAGGAGTTTTCAGCATTGGGTCGACAGCAGTTTCCTGGTACAGCAGGAAGCAGAGATCCGTGGCACTCAGTTCAGCAGAGGCCGAGTACATGGCAGCAAGCTTGGCTGCATGCGAGGCTATTTGGATGAGGAAGATCCTCGTCGGATTGTTCGGGTCGCATTTGGAGCCTACTGTGATTTATTGTGATAACCAAAGTTGCATTAAACTCTCGGCTAATCTAGTATTTCATGATAGATCCAAACACATCGACATCAGGTACCATCATATCAGAGATTGTGTGCAGCGGAGAATCATGTTACTTTCATACATTCCCACGGAGGATCAGGATGATGATATCTTGACGAAGGCGCTCACCAGGAGAAAATTCGAATACCACAGAGGCAGGATAGGGGTTGCAGATAATCCATATCTTGTTGAGAGGGAGTGTTAAAAATGCAACAAGATGATGGAGCTTAGTGAAAAGAAGTCGCCTTCACTAAGTGGGCCCGCAGGCTATTTTTGGCGCAAAGTCTATTTTTAGACTATGTCTATTTTTAGACATATGGATCATGGTCTATGAGTTGCAGGATGCTATTTATGGATGATTGGTCGAGTTGGTAAAAATAGATGGACCTCTATTTTTAGACATTGTGCGGTTTCTATTTTTAGACTGCCGGGCTAAAAATAGAACAGTCAAATATTATTAACCCTTAATAATATTTAGACTATAAACATTATCTTATCCTCTTGGAGCACTTCAGCTTGATGCTTGGATGTGGCACATGCAGCTGACAGAAGGAAATACGCTTTTCCTAAGGGTTAGTTGAGCTATTGCATGGTTGACTTCAGTTAGAACTCATGTGGCAGAGTTTGGTGGAGTTGATGAGACAGTTGGTGGAGTTGTGTTCGGTTTAACTTAGTTGAACTAGTTGTATTTAGTCTAACTGGTAAATACACTAGTGATGAGTGGTGTGAATTAATTATTAATTAATTCACTAATTATTAACTCATAAATCAACTAAATAACACATCAGTTAACTGCAATGCATGGACAGTTCAGTGGAGACCAGTGTTAGAGGTGGGTGAAAGGGTGAGTCTACTATCAGTTGTGACTATACCTGTGCATGAGCTTTTCACACACATTGATTGAGATTGCCAATGAGGATTGTGCAGTTGAAGCTAGTGGGATTCGAACTTGGATCTCATTCATTCACATCTTTGATTGCGCAGTAGAGGCAGGCAGACTTGTGGAGGAGATTTGAACCTGTGACTTGTTCAAAGCTGAGCTAGTTTGTGTGCAACTTTTGGAGATAGTACTGAGTACTTGTGAGGAGTATTGTACTATGATTGTTACATGTTCTCTATCATTATAATATACAGATAGTTGGCGGTTTTCAGATATTGCTTTCCCCATTACATACTGTGTTGATATGTGTGCTTGATTATTGTTTATGTGCGCATGCGACTGTTTCTATTTCCACATATTGATGATCAATTGTAGAAGAGGTTATGTATTATGCATGAAGCTTAAATAGTGTGTAATCAGGATAATCTCGGTGAATAATTCAGAAAATTATTCAAATTTCTACAATTATTCTAAGATCCATTTTCTCTAGAAATACCCTTGCTTCTTTGTACTCGTTTTTTTCTCTTGCACCAAATCATATAAATGCTAATCTCCTCTTCTTAGAATTTGGTCCTCTTTCTCTAGCATGAAACCTCTTTGTGCGTTTTCCTTTTAGACAAGAACAATTCTCTCATTGACCAAGTTACAACCTCGAGAAGTTGGCTACCTAACTAACCCTAACAGTGACCACAAACTCTTTGCGTTTCATCTTCTGGGGTTAGGGTTTTCGTTGTTTAGGGTTTTCCGTTGTTGTTCAATAATAAAAGTCCCTTGAGCCTCATTGTAACACAGTTCAGAGGCATGTAGCCACCACATCTCTTCTCAGAGATAAGCTACGATTGCTCGAACTAGTTTATTTCCATTCTATATGTAAGCATATTTCCGTTATTTGATATTAATGAAATGAAGTTTTATTTCTGCTGAATTTCTGTATTTATGTTTATATCTGTATTCTATTGCATTCTTACATAAGTCTGGATCAGATACAAGCTCTTATGGTGACTCAAGCCTCCAAGTTCCTCGATGAAAGATTTTGATATGCTCTTGACACGAGCTCTCAACCTCTTGTGGTGACACAGATCCTCGACCCTCAATGGAAAATCCAGGTTAACAAACAAGCTCTCAGCCTCGGTGGGTTGTTCAATGTGGAATTTTAGGTTCTTGGCCCCGTGGCATGGCGTAGCTCGATTGGTTGAGCTCTTAGGAAAGTCTCTATAACTTAATCTGAGTGGGTTCTATGGCATGGTTGATCAAACTTTCAGGCGAGCCTCTATAACACAGTAAGAACGATTTCATGGCATGGTTGATCGAGCTCTTGGGAAAGCCTCTATAACACAATTTGCAAAATTTCTATGAGCTCTTGAGCTAGCATCAATAACTCTGTCTGAGGGATTTTTTTTTTCTTTATGACAAAATTGATGTTGGTTGAGCTCTCGGGCAAGTCTCTATAACATAATTTGAGCAGTTTCCTTGACATGGTCGATGATGTAGCTCATTTGGTTGAGCTCTCGAGTGAGACCCTATTACACAATCCATGTGGTTTCTATGACATGGTTGATCAATCAAGTTCTTGAGCAACACAGTTTTTGACTGTCTATGTGGCACATCCGTTATGGTAAAACAATTGGTCGAAAATCATTGACGCATATAACAATGCCTCACATTTGCACCCAACAAGGTAAACATGCCATTAGGTTGGGATGCATAGTTTGTATAGTAGAGGTTGTAGGGTTGAGAATTGATAGTCTTGGGTGGAGTTATTTTGTTAAAAATGATTCTTTTCACACCATATATGTCCAAACTATTAAATCATTAACCATTTCCGATGGTCGAAAACTACCATTTTGATTAGTGCGCCTGAATTGTCTAATTTGTAGAAGGGTTAATTTTTGTATATTGTTTATATGGTTTTTGGAGGCTTCTGGGGTCATACTAAGTCAAAATCAAATTATGGAAGAAGATACTTGACCAAGATTCAGAAGTGGACATTTTTGAAGGCATGAAAAGCCTTATTAACATACTCATGATCATGAGAATATTTGTTATGTATCTTAAGGACCTATAAGCAAGTTTCAATGTTTGAGTATATGGGTGAAGTAGTTTCTAAGATGAGTCATATGTGACCAAGTTGATGAATAGGACTAAAGAAAAGTTTTGATAGTATATGATAGGGCATTGGCAACAATATGATAACAACAAGGTATTCAATTTGAAGACTTATGTTGTTTGAAGCATAGGTGGATCTAATTTGAAATATTTTGAAAAGAGGTCCAAAAGAGGTTGAAGGAGGTGGGTGCCTCCACTGATGTTGGTGACTCAATTAAGTTGGAGCCTAGAGTAGGTCGTAGCTTGCTCATCACTAAGGTTGGTGCCTCAACTAGGTTGGAGCCTATAACTATTCGTAGCTTGCTCATCATCGAGGTTGGTGCCCCAATTAGGTTGGAGCCTAAAGCAGTTTGTAGTTTGCTCATCACTATGGTTGGTGCCTCACTGAGGTTGTGGCCTACAATGAGTTGCTATTTTCACCTTTTGAGGTTGGTGTCTCAATTAGGTTGTAGCCTACCACAAGTAGCAGTGTGCATATTTTGGTGGTAGGTGACTCGAACAAGTTGAAGCCTGCAAATATATGTAATGAATTGAAACATATGAAGAAGAAGATTTTGTGGTTTTCTCTTGTATTATGGATTTCCACGTAAAAACTTATGTCTCTTTGATGTGATGACTCCTTGATGTGTTATTGATGTGATGGTAGCTTTATGTTGCATTATTCTATTTGTTGGTATGATGCTTATGATTATGGTTTGTTGCAATATGATTGTTTGATTATAAAAAGTTATGCAATGGTAAAATTACTCTCACACTGATTCAACCCCTCCTCTTAGTGTGATATTTGGTCGAACACTTTCTTTGCGTTTTTAATAATCGGTCAATTTTGCAAAAGGTTTAACGTTGTAATTCAAATGTCATGACAAATGGATGATGGGGTGACATGCCCTTTTTTGGGCCCAACTTACTCTTATATGATGATTTCTCTTAATTAGTCCATGGGCGAACATATTTTTAATATTTCCAATATTTTTTGGTGGCAATGATTTGGTAGGATGAAAAGCAACAATACAATATAGTGGATGGATTGGAGGTAATGACTACTATATAGTGCAATGTATGAACTGGAGGTGGGAAATGACTACTATATAGTGAAATGTATGAATTGGAGGTGACTACCATTGTACAAATTAAAGCTGATTACGTTTGTATGGTGTTGTTGTACAACTAAAGGTAGGTACTTTTGTATGGCATTGGGTACAAATGGAAGGTGATGATTATTCTAGTAAGAGTGGTAGATTCACAAATTTTCCTTATCTATTGCTACTAGGGCGACTCTCCATGTCACTATGGATCCTGTTATAATTTGTAAAATTTCTCTCTTTTATTTTGGTATTTTATTATTATTATTATTATTTTCCTTTTTTATTATCCTTGTCACAGACAGTAAAATATTACATTGAGTTTTTGGTTAAACCCATATTAGTTTGAGTTTGACAAAAAAAAATTGCAAAATTTTCTTAGTTTAACTTTGCACAATGAAATTTATTATTATTTGATAATATTTTAATTTATTTGTTGCAATCTGATTGACTATAAACATGTTATTGGTCAAATTAAACATGTTATTGGTCATTTTACGGATTAATGAGCCGAAGTACACAAGTCCCATCATGAGATGGTAGTACTATAGTTCTAGTCAATAACATATCATATATATCTCATACTATTTTCAATTGCAGAGAACTCCTTTTCCCGGTAACACTTGATTAAATCACAATTTTGTGCCTTGTTCCGTAAGTTCAGACGAAAATTCCACAACACTATCGTGCCAAAGCTAGGTACATAAAATCTATATCCTTCGAAAATATTTTATGAATATTTGCATAGGTGTTATCGTCTTTCTATCGACAAGTGGACAAATCTTCATTACCTTCACCAAAAGCAAGTGACGTGAGGTACAAAATCCATGGCTAGCATATTTTTGTTATTATCATAAATAATTATAAATTGTTTTGAAGAAATATCAACTAATTTTGTTTTCATATATATATCTATCAATATATATATATCAAATTATATATTGTTAAAATATGAATTTAAAGTTTACTTTAAAAAGAAGTTTGCATTTATGTCGAATTCTTTATGTTTAATGGGTTCAAAATTTAGATGGATTTAAATTGATGATATTTCTATATGGAGTTGTATTTAGTGAGACTTTTTGGAGTTTTCAGAATTCGACAAAAAAAATTGAGGCGAAATCTTGATTTGTGTTATTTAAACTAGTTTTTTTACTGTATGTATAGATTCAACACCCTAAAAAACACCTAGGGCACTTTGATTATGTAGGGGTTACCCATCAAACTTGTGATTTCAATGAATTCCTGCAAGATTTTAGAAAAATTAGACCGGAAAAATCCACCAAAGCTTCCAAAATGTCTCACTAAAGACGATTCGCTTCTATGTTGCATTGTTTCTATTTTTATTATGAAATAAAAGTTTTAAAACCACACAAATATTGTGTACTTTAATATTTAAACATATTCTTTGTACCATAATTTTAAGATGAAAAGGTATGGGAAAATAATTAATATATTAATATATATATATATATATATATATAACTGAATTTAATATATTGACAATTTCATCAATATGCTAAAAATGAAGTAAAAGTTATGGTTATCTACATTTACTTTATATACATATATAATAAAGTAAATATACGTATAATTTTTTTTATAAATAAAAGATATCTTTTATTATACATATCTTTTATACATACATATAAATAATAAATATACATTTAAATATATAATAAATACACATATCTATTTTTTATTTCAATATATTCCTCTCAATAATTTTGTCCTCCAATAATACAACTAATAGAATAACCATATATTTAGTCACTAACAAATCATTTACAAGGTATTTTAGAACACTAATAAAATATATAGATTTAAGAGAGTATAAATTTAGCATGAGACTCTTAGGTTAAACATTTAATGAAATTACCCTTTAACTTAATCACGAGAAAGGGTTATGGTGGATAAATTCATATTTCAACAGATGAATTAGCAACAATTTTGTTCGTACCTGCAAACAATGCATAATTACAATTAACAAAATACCTCAATTTACCAATCAGTAAAACCTAAATTGGCCGGATTCTAAATCTTAACACTAATTTGAATTCAATATTTTTACTTTAATTTAGCTATATTTAAACTTAGCAGCAAGGACTAGCTACTACGTAACACTTGTATTTGATTTGTTCTTAAAATTTTCAACGGGAATATATTTTTTTCAATGGATAAAATCAATTGAAAAATGGCCAAAATTCAATTGTGGCTAAAGTCCAAGATTAGAGGAACTTCGAAAAATGATGTGTGGCCAAAATTTAGTAAGACATTCTAATAAATAAGGTGTGGCTAATGACTAGGATTGGATTTGACTATGATATGAAATGAAATAGAGCTAGAATATTCAATTAGGACAATAAGCTGATATCGCTAAAGGAGAAATATTTATTAATTGAATACATAATAATAGATATGATAGTGTGATACAATATTGTTTGACAATATACTTATACATAGTGACTGATCATATACTTATAGGTTAACTAGTCACTATGATTGATGGGTCATGTTCTTTGGTTAGATCATGTCTTTATTTAAGATGTGTCACTTCATCCATTATTTTTTTTAAAGAGATGGATAGTAGAATTTTATATCAAATTATGGAAACGAGCCAGGTCCCATACATACATGAAGGTTCTGTCTATGAAAATTGCATAGTTTTTTCCACTGAGACCTTAATGCTACCCTTTTTATCTCTATATCCTACCAGTACATCGTTGATAATATTTACTTTGCAAAAATCTCCATAGATCTTAATAGTCCGACATAACATAAAAAAGAGAGAATTACAGGCTATCTGAAACCATTGTTATCCTCAATGTTAGGAGCCACAATAGGAGGCAAGCTCAAGTGCTAAATATTCTCAGCAAGAGGCGCTGGGTCGACATTCGCAGCCTCATCTTCCTCCACAACCATTGGCGCAGGAGCTTCGTGAACCCCAAATACCTCCTTTAACACGCCAACAATGACCGTTTCCACTTTAATCTCTATGTTATCAACTTTAGACTTTAGGTATATCATTCCCAAGTTCAAATTCTCAATGTTCTTCTGCACTAGTTCCAAGTCTTTTGTTAAGCTCGCAATGTGAATCAACACAATAGCCATTTGGTCATGAATTTCCTTCACGATTTTCCTAGATGAATTCCCAATCATCTCTTCAATGCTGCCTCTGATCCCATGATCCTCGGTACCGTTCCCACCGCTGGAGTCTGTCGCTGCCATTTTTTTGTCAATACTCTCTTGCACCAAGAGAATTTTTTTAGGCAATTGCAAGACCTATCCCTTATAAATAACCTCATGGTCGATGGGAGGTGGGACTCCTATCATTTCAACCTTAAATGTATTCTCTACCTGCATCTTCTTCCCATCACACTCATCCATCTGCATCACCGCAAAAATGATTTCACAGAGATTATCAAGTGTACTAACCCAGATCTCACCCTTTTCCTCCATAATAGCCAACTGGGGAGAAATCCACATATCAACCATCATGAAATCATAGCCCAACTGTGACCAACAGTGGTTTAATGCCCGTCTACCTTCACTAGATCTCGAATGACCTTTCACCATCCTCGAGAATGACATTAATACATTAAGTACAGGGTGAATCCCGATGATACGTCAGTTCACCGTTAACTTCATATGAATACACATCACTATTGTACGTGGCATTGAGCTATGGTACGTGGCATCACAATTCTAATGATCAATGTGGAGGTTTTCGACTCAAGCATTGAATCACTTTTGAGGAGAGTTATGCATCTTTGGATCACAATCATTGAATCACCTACCATAATCATTTTTTTTATACCTTGCATATTGCCAATCCTTGCCATAGACAAAGATCTTCAACATGGTTGTTCGTCGCTTTCCCTAATCATCACGTGAAATTTATTTCATAGTTTTCTTCGAGGTTATAAATCACCCCTCACGCTCCCACCTCCCCAGGAATAATCATATTTTTAGTCGGTAAATTTTCTCACTTTAGTTGATATGGCAGGTTTGTGGTTAGAATCCCTGAGAATCTACCGCCAGAACAAGCTGCTCCTTTGTTATTAAAGGTGAGTGGGATTGACCCAAGAAATGAGTAACATCCACGATTAGTCAACGCCCTCGCTAAGGTTTGAGCACAGGACCTAACCATTATTACAAGTATGTCTTTACCGACCAACTGCCTCGATCGACCTTCTTCATCCATTATTATTTTTATTATTGTTATTATTATTTATTTGTGTATTTATATATTAAAATAACCTTTTAATTTCCCACACACATTTTTTTTTGTTATGTTGCTTTTGCATGCCAACATTTTTCAAGTTGGGTCTCTATTCCTATCACACTTTTTGTGCACTCACCTTATTAGTTACCTAGGCATTGTTGCACACTAACATACATTTAGATGCTCATGCATCAAACTTCATGTAAAAAAGAACTCTTAATCTTTGTGTGCATGCCATTATTCATTTGATCCATCCCAACTTTGCCTTAATGATGTCTTTGATATCTCAACACTAAAATCCACATACTTTCAACATCCAAATTATTCCTCCACTTTTCCAAACACTTATACTCAACATCTTGCATCTTGAATACTTTTTATTCAAAAACCTTCTTTATTTTGATTGCTCTTTCTTTGTCGTTTGCTCCATCTAGTTTGGTTCGACATCCTTATCTCCCCAACTTCCTCTAGGTCATAGCCTTGAAAATCATAAAGGTCCTTCAAATTGGATATTGTTGGTGTCTCAAAATCCTTTTCCAACTCCAATTCATATGCATTATCCCCAATTATTTTGAAATTGTGTGTAATATTCCAAATCTGGAATGTCTACAACAATGAAAATACCCTAAGGTATTCTAGAGTTGGAGATACAACAATATGCCTTATAAAATATGTCCAATCCCTTAACCTTCAATAAAATATGCAGCAACAACTTTATACATCATTTTATAAACCAAAAGGTGGGGAAAAGTGATGATTTAGGCCCTAAAACGAATGTATTCAGTTATTTGCGTAAAAATAAGATGGGAAAGCGGTTGGATGTGATAGCTAGGGTTATGAGGGACTCCCATGTCAAATTTCAGCAAAAAAAATGCATTTTTCTATGTTAAACAGTTCCTCCCTTCCTAACTAGGCTTAAAAACCTTGATTTCCCATGACCTGGAGTATGTAGAAATTTTGTTGGGTATGTGTTATATTATTTCCACGACTAAGAACGTGCAGGGGGGCGATAGCCCCCCCCTTTGTGCTGGGCGCAACAGGGGGGGGGGGGTCACGGGGGGGGGTGGGGGGCGGTAGCCCCCCCTGTTGGGGTTCGGTGCAGCGCCCCGACGAAAATTTTTGGTCCTTAATTTCCGGTGGGTAGTCCATGCCCATGGTTTTGTGCATGGTTTTGCACATGGTTTTGGGGTATGATGGTTTTCGACCCCTAGTATTTTTGTAGATCCGGTCAAGGGAACTACGGTTATGTTCTAATCTAGGGTTAATGGATTGGGCTTTATGTATGCTTCGGCATGTATATATATGTGTTGTAACACTAAAAGGAATATAATGAAAAATCAAGCTGGTTGTCCCGATTTGGGATCCAGGGGAAAATCTCTCTGTTTATCTGTTTTATGTTTTATGCTCTCGGTATTGTTTATTCTCTGTTAGAAGATTCGTGTGTAGATAATTTCTATTCAGGGTTAAAACTTACATTTGGTATCAGAGCAGTTTCAGCTTCAAGGGGACACCTTTGCTGCTGAGGGTTTTTTGCTTGGGCCTGAGGTAGACCCTGTTTAGTGGGAGATCTACGGGATCGATTCTTGCGGTGAAAGAAGATGGCGAGCGGCGGGAAGATGGAGATCGAGAAATTTAATGGTCAGAGTTTTGAGTTATGGAAGCTCAAGATGGAGGATCTGCTGGTGGATAAAGATCAGTGGATCGCGGTAGATCCAGGTACTAAACCAACGGCAATGTTAGATGAAGACTGGAAGAAACTAGATCGGAAGGCTAAGAGCATAATATGGTTGTGTGTCTCAGATTCAGTATTGTTGAATGTATCTGGGGAAGCTACGGTGAAGAATTTGTGGGAAAAACTTGGGACTTTGTACCAATCTAAGTCTCTGGTGAATAAGTTGTTCCTGCGGAAAAAACTGTATAACCTGAGGATGAAGGATGGAGACTCGGTGACAGAGCATCTGAACGCCTTCAATACTGTGGTAAGTCAGTTTTCATTTGTTGATATTAAAATCTCAGATGAAGATAAGTGCATCAGTTTGTTGTGTTCTCTACCAGATTCGTGGGACAGTCTGGTTATTGCAATAGGTAGCAATGAAACTGCCTTGAATTTTGATGACATTGACTCAGCCTTGCTGTCGGAGGAAATGAGACGGAGAAATATGGAGGGTCAGAATGGAGATGCCTTATTTGTACGAGGAAGGTCCCAGAACAGAAACAAGAATAAGAATTCGAGTGGGAGATCTAAATCTAGAGGGAGATCTTAATCTCCTGGAAAGTTTGTAAAGGTGTGCTAGAAATGCGAAAAGGAAGGGCGCTACAAAAAGGACTGCAGATCTAAAGCTCCTGAGAAAGGAAAGGGATCTGATGATGCTCCTTCTACAGAGGAAAAAATCACCTCGGATGAAGGTGGGGATGTGTATTTGGCTTCTTCTTCAAATACACATGTAGATCATGAGTCATGGTTGATTGACTCAGGTGCATCCTTTCACTTCACTCCCCATAGGGACTGGTTCTACAAGTATGAGAAATATGATGGTGATGTCTTCCTAGGGGATGATAGGAAGGCCAAAATCATCGGACGTGGAAAGGTCAAGCTGAAGCTGCAAGGTGGAAGGATTAGAACACTTCCCGGTGTTCTGCATATTCCTGCATTGGCCAGAAATCTGATTTCTGTAAGCAAGATGGATGATGCAGGTGTAAAAACAGTGTTCAAGAAAGATGCCTGCAAGATGGTTCGGGGAGCACTGGTATTAATGTGGGGAGTTCGGACTAGAATTCTGTACAAGCTACAAGGTAGCACTGTTATTGATGGGTGTTGTTGGGGTTCCCATGTTTTGGCAAGATTGGCAATACCAAAAGATGAAACAACATAGAACCACTTTCAAACCTTAGGATCTAGCCCTCCTAGGTCCAGAGAGGGATCTCTCTATAATAGTCAAGGCATATGGCTTTGAAGCTCAAGTTTAAGATATTAGGCTAGTTGTAGGCTCATGGTTGTTGGTTTGATTGTTTGTGTTTGGTTGGAGGGAATTAGGAAAAGAAGGACCAATATAAGACAAGGATGAGCAAAGAGGAAGCTTAGGCAGAGACAGATAACTCAGAGAACATCAAAGCCATTGGGCTATGGAGTCAAGAAAGGATTTACCTGTAATCAATGTGCAAGCTTTCAATTGGGCAAGTCATCTAAATCATCTGGATCTTAAAAGATAGAAGATGGAATGGAGCATTAAGGACTGAAAATGAAAGGAGGAGAACCATCTAATTCTGTCTATAGATCAGGTCAGAGGTCATTTAACTCTAGGCCTGCTTGGACAAAATCAGAGGCAATTACAAGGGATCTTATAAAGGCTAGCTGGTCATGCAAAGATCCTAGTGGACAGGGCTAACACTAATCCCCAGTGTTCCCAAACCTTCCAGCTAAATCCTACCAAGAACATCTAAACATGGACTTCATCAATTCATACATCAGAGAGCAGGAAATATCATCCACTACACTGGTTAAATCAATCGAAATCAACATTCAGATACACATATAAGCAGACAACATAAAGGGCTGGGAGAGCAGCAACATAGGGCACCTAACAAGGGTGAATCCTATGCCAGACTTCTGATGCAAGCCAGTAGAAATGAAATGAAATGAAACATGAAATAAGAGCAAGTCAATCACAAATACAGAGAAAGAGGAAACATCACCAGCTGCTTCAGATCAAGATCCAAAGAAACATGCTTGTCATATTAAAAACAACACCAATCAGGTACATCATAGCCCAAAGCTTGAACATTCAATCTGAATACATCTAATCTCAGCCTATCTTACAATATACACAGAGAACTTATCTCAAGAGGAGAATACTTGCATTTCACTGATATCTCATCAACAACCATTACAAAGATTTCCTTCTGTTCTTTATAGCAGATGATGATCAGAAGGTTGACTGGGGAGGTAGGTGAACACTAAATGTGATATTAAACACATAAATGAATGCAGGGCCGAAGCCCATTCTGTTTGACTGCTGTGTATTTACTCTCTGTCACCACTTATATACAGGGATGATCTTCTTCAGATTTACCTTTGCCTTAGATATGACTGTGATGCACTCTGGTGGCCACACTTTACTGTACTTGTGGGGAATAAACAAATGTTGCACATGGTCTGATAGCTCGAACAGTGATTTGGGAGGGCGGTTCCCTCATGGGTACGGTTGTGGAGTGAAAACAATATGGATGACCTGTACCGCAGGAGGAGGAACATTATGCCAGTGGAAGAGAACCCTGATGGTGCGTTTACTGTGCTCTGGACCCTCTGATCGATTCTTGGGATCTTCGAACCGGGCTTAGCTTCCCAAACTGCTGATTTAAGGCCCGAAACCTTCATGGTTGTGCTATAAACTCTTGTCCTTGCTCTGAAACATTATTTCTTCTCTGATCTTTCCATACTGCGCTCTAAATGATGCCGGAAGGTATTCTCGCAGGGCTCGAAGTTTGTTTCTTTAATGCAGGCCCTGTCTCCAACTTCCTTAGTCATTTCTAATAAATTTTGCTCCTAAAACAGATCTTCTTCGGATTCATCTGTCCTGGTAGCGTAGACGTGTATCATGGCGGCCATTCCTTCTAAATATCCTTGCAAAATGCAATAAACGGTGAGGAAAACAACTAATGGAGCGGCGGATGATGTGGAAGATGAGCGTGACCATGCAGATGGCGTGGTGGAGGAAAAGAAAACTTGCAGAGGAGCGTTGGGGGAGAAAATCGCAGAAGAAATGGTGAAAATCGCTCTGGTATGAGGTCGGCGGGGCGTAGGGCGAATAAACGTGAAAAATGAATGACAAACACGTAAATAAACCAGTTTTACGTAATGGACTGGGAATATGTACGGAGGGTATTCGTGGCAATGACGTGGCGAGACAGGGTGAGGCGGGAGACCGTGGAATGGTCAATAATGCATGGACAGATCTGGACCGTCGATCGGGCGAAGATCGACGGCAGGGAGCGACGGACGGGGGGGTCAGCTGGCACGATGGTCGGGCGTTAAGCAGTGCGCAGGTTCGATGAATGAGCGCCGTTGGATGAGGGCTCCAAGATCTGACAGCCGTCATTTATTCCGCTACCCGGCCACCAACCGAACATTAATGCGCGAAATGAGAGCGGTTTTGCCGCCGTACATGAGACACGCGGCCAGCGCTGAGTGGAATCGCTGGGGCTCTGGGGAAAACCGCCGACTCGCGAATGGTGGTGCGGAAAATACCGGGTAGTTTTGGAAAACAGCGCGTGGAGTGGGGACCACCATTTCGGGCGCGCTCCACGCCGTCGGATCATACATTAACTTGGACGGCGGAGATGAACTACGGGGGGACCAAGGTGTACATCCATGAGATTTTGGAGCGACCCCCCGTAGTGAATAACAGTCGTTCGATCGGGTGAGATCTACAGCTGAGGTTGCGCTCGAAATGGATCTGTGATAAGCGCCTTTCAAAATTGGGCTATGGTCATAGCATCGGGTCACGTGGAAGATAAAGGAGCACGGGGCTATGGCCTAAGAGGCCAGGACCCGAAATATGATTTTTGCACATTTTAAAGCATTTTTAGGCCCAAGGGAAGGAACGATAGGGAGGCGAGGTGGAGAATTAGGGAAATAAAGGGTGATGGGAGAGTTTTAAGGGGATTTTGGAGAATTTAAGAGGGTGATGGTGGGGATAAAAGGAAGAAAAAGGATTTTGACAAAGGAAAGGGGAGGGTAAAATGGGGGTATTTGCAGGGGTATAAAGGGGAAATAGTGGGCCTTTTGAGAAATGGATCAGCAGAGGGGATATATTTTAGGCACAGTACATAGAGACTTCAAGGAGGATGGGTTTTCCGCGGAAAGGCATTCCTTGAAGGCTCCCAAAAAATCTAGCCCCCAGCTTGCTTGCCAAGAATTTCATAGGGGGGCTAACAGTGGCTCCACATGGGGATGGCTGCTCCTTGGAGGGGTCAAGAAACCGGATATGATCTTTGGAAAAGGCCAGCTGCCTGCTGTCATAAGCCATCTTTCTTCGTTGATTTTCGGCTGCCACAAACATGATATATCAGCAGAAACATTTTCCCAACCCAACTACCTACCCAACCGTAGTCCTAACTGTTCCCTTTGGGTGCATTTGAGCTTGCAGACCCTTTACATTATTTATTTTGAAAGCAAAAACAAACCTACTCTAAATCTACCCTTATTTCTCCATGAGGCTAGATTAGACTGTTGGCCTCATCTATTTCTCTACCTATTCTACTACCTGTTGGGATTAAACTGTCCAACAGGTTTCTTCACCTACATTCTAAGATAGGAAATTTAAAAACAACCAAGCCAGGATTAAACTATCTGACTTGCTGTGAATGGAAAGTGCTGAAAATTGAAACAAAACTTTGAAGGCTTGAAGTCTGCAACTTTGAAACATCCTTCTTTTTCCGTGACTCAGGTTTTGAGCATATTGGAGTCACCTCTTTCTTTGATTTCAGCTCTGGCTTTGGGCAGATTAGAGATGATTCTTCTGTTCACTGCTGGTCCAGATTTTGAGCATATTAGGACCAGCTACTCTTTGCTTCTTGTATGGAGTAATCTTGAGGCAGGATGTCTTCGTGAGCCTCATTTTGAGAATTTTTCTGAGCAAGAGAAAACTCCAGACCAAGACTGTCAAACATGCCTTGCTTATTCACTTGGTCTGGAGTATGCACTTACTCTGGAAAATGCATGGGCTTATCTGGATCTGTTCTTTGCGCTTTAAAGGTCCATGTTTTGAGCATGTTTGGACCTGTCCTTTCACTTTGTTCTTGGAATATTTTTTCTATTTTCTTGAAAGTAAAACTGCAATGGTATGTACAATGGAAATGGAACTGGAAATGAAAAATTAGCAGAAATAGTGTTTGAGCATCCTGCCATTGACAGGACCCCCAAACAACTCTGTACCGTCAAGTTCTTGTAAGAAAAATGCATTAGGACCCACGGTGGCCTGGATGAAAAATGGACCTTGCCACAAACTGTCAAACTTACCATGTTTGCCTTTGTCCTCTCTTCTCGAATCCCATCTCAGAACCTTATCTCCAACCTTGAAATCTGAAGCTTTGGTTATTTTGTCAAACTGTCTCTTTATGCCTTCCTATACTCTGACAGCTCTGCTATAAACCTGCTCTCTTGTTTGCTGCAGATGGATAGTTTCATTGATTCTCCTTACCATAATGTTTTCCTCTGATTGGATCTCCTAGACAAGTTTTATCACTGGAACTCCAAGAATAGTAGGAAAAACTGCTTCAGTCCCGTAAACCAGCTGAAAGGGTGACATGCCAATAGATTTCTTTGTAGTGAGCCTGTCTGCCCACAAGGCATGTATCAACTTTTTATGCCATGATCTTTTGTTCTCCTCCAAAAAATTCTTAATGATTGTAACGAGGCTTTTATTTGATGATTCAGCTAGGCCATTACCTTGGGGGTAACAGACAGTTGAATGTCCAAGTGCTATTCCGTACCTGTGACAGAAATCAACCATTCTTTTGGCTCTGAAAGCAGCAGCATTGTCAGTTATTATTTTACTTTGACAGCCAAAACGAGATAGGATGAAGTCTTCTAGGAACCTAATGATGACAAAGTCAGTGGCATTCCTAGTGGGTATAGCTTCTATCCATTTAGTGAAGTAATCTGTAGCAGTTAGGATCCATTTATGTTGTCCAGAGGAGGCAGGATGAATTTCTCCTATAAAGTCTAGGCCCCATTGCATGAAAGGGCCTTCTATGGTGATCGGTTGCAGAGGGAGGGGAAGGAGATTTCTTTTGCCCTCAAAGATTTGGCATTTGTGGCAGGCAAGAATCATTTTATGGACATCACTAAAGAGTGTAGGCCAATAGTAACTAGCCCTGAGTATCTTATTTGCAGTGGTTTTCCAACTCAGGTGGCCTCCACACTCCCCAGCATGGAATTCTTGTTTGACTCTTTCAGCTTCAGTTTCAGACAAACATTTCAGTAGAAGGCCATTTGGATTTTTCCAATATAGACTCTCATTCATAATGCAGTAATTTCTAGCTTTGAGTTTTATGAATCTGGCCTTTGTTTTGGACAGTTCTGGAGGGGCATTGAGGTTAGTGAGCACGTAAAGGATATCAACATACCAAGGAGAGTTCTGAAACTGCTCCTCAACAGTTGGATGGGGCAATCCTTCCTGCTCATCTAGGGCATTTATCATGTTAATGTCAAGGGCCTGCAAGTTTGATTCAGCCATTAACTGGGCCAAGCCTTGACCTTTGATCAGCTTAGTGGGTTTTATTTCAAGGTCGTATTCTAAAATTGTAGCAATCCATTTTCCCCTTTTTCCATCTGGGTCTTGGCACAAGATATCTTTGACCACTATATTTGGCACGAAAGCAATGGTGTGAGAATGCAGAATGTACACCCTAAAGTCTTTTAAGGCCTTAATAAGGGCATAGGCCTACTTTTCCATGATGTTGTACTTTAAGGGTGCATCTCTTAAGGCTTTACTAAGGAAGGCTATAGGCTGTTCATTACCTTCTGAATTCTTTTGCAGTAAGACTGCAGCTATTGTGTGTTGGGAGGCAAATGAGAAAATCAAAAAATCTTTTGAGAAATCCGGGCTGATTAGGACAGGGGCTTGTGTGAGTGCTAGCTTTATTGACTCAAAAGATTTCTTGGCTTCAACAGTCCATTTAATTCCTGCACCTTTCCTCAGCATGTTAGTCATTTTTCTAAGGTGCTCTGCAATGTTTGGGATGAACCTTCTAAGGAAGTTGATTTTGCCAATGAAGGACTGTAATTCTTTGATATTCCTCGGGTGTGCGATTTGAAGTATCCCCTCAACTCTTTGTGGGTCTATCCTAATCCCTTTCTTGGAAATGATGTGGCCTAGGAGTTTACCTTCCTGCATCCCAAAAACAATTTTCTTAGGATTTAGGGACAGACCGTACCTTCTGCATTTTTCAAAAACTTTCCTCAGATGCTTGAGATGTTCTTCTTCAGTTTTAGAGAAGACAGTTAAGTCATCCAAGTAGATAACTATAAAATGTCCTATCTCATCTGAGAAAGCTATGTCCATCGCTCTCTGGAAGGTAGCTCCAGCATTCATCAGTCCAAAGGGAATTTTCACATACATGAAGGTGCCCCATGGAGTGGTGAAAGCTATTTTGAGTTGGTCTTCTGGGATTACCAGAACTTGGTTGTATCCTGAAAAACCATCAAGTAGGGAGATTCTCTTAGAGCCCACTACCTTTTGTAGGATATGTTCCATTCTAGGCAAAGGGTAGTTGTCTTTCAAGGAGGCTCTGTTGAGGTTTCTGAAGTCTTTGCATAGTCTGATCTCCCCTGTTTTCTTCCTTACAGCCACTAAGTTTGACACCCAATCAGAAAACCTTACAGGAACTATTATGCCTGCATCATACATCTTCCTGATCTCTTTCTCTACTGCAGGCAATTGTTTTGGATTGATTCTTCGAAGTTTTTGTCTGAAAGGCTTCTGATTTTCCTTTAATGGTATCTTATGTTGTATGATGTTGGTGTCATAGGCCTTTAAGTCTTCATAGCTCCATGCAAACACGTCAATGAATTCCTTAAACAAGTCAATGTATTTTTTCTTCATGTTTGCAGGTATAGACTTAGCCAGTTTTATCATTTTGGGTCTGTCTTTAGTGCCTATGTTACATTCTTCGACATCTGAATCTACATGTTCAATAGTAGGCCTTTTAGCTACATCGTCAAAGTCAAAAAGGTCCTCTAAGGGTGCCAGGCCTCTGGGTATATTCTTGTCTTTGTCCTGCAATACCTCAACCTCTTCGTTTTCTGCGTTTTCACTATTTTCGTTAAAATTTCCAGTTTTATCAGAAAAAAGATTTATTGCTATGTTACAGGGAGTTTCTACGTTACAGGGTGTTTCTTCCTCATCTGAGGAATCTTCATCTAGGCAGAAGCTATCAGATTTGGAGTCTGAATCAGAAAATTCAAACTCATTTCTGCCTATTAGGAAATCCTCAATCTGTTTGTCTCCTTCAAAGACCTGCCAATATTTTTCATTGTCTGGCACTGCAGGCCTGAATTTGGTCTGAATGATAATTTGTTGCTCAACTGGGGCCTTAGGACATGAGCTAGCTAGGCAAGCTAATCCATTTGCTATTGCATTTTGACCCCTAGGAATGAATGCTAATTCATATTCAACAAATTTTTTCAGCAAATCTAGAGTGTCATTCCTGTATGCCCTAAGCCTGGGGTGTTTTGCTGAATACTCACCATTCACCTGTTTGATCACTAACTCTGAGTCTCCTCTCACAGCTATTCTACAGGCTCCTAATTTTTTCAACAGATTTAAGCCCAAGATCAGAGCCTCATATTTTGCAATGTTATTCGTGCATTTAAAACGCAGGTTCACAGTGTGGCTCTCTGCATGATCATCTCCTATGTTATGTAGCCACACTCCTGCTCCAGCACTTTGCCTAGTACAGGACCCATCAAAGTTCATTTCCCACAGGGGTTCGTTGTTTACTTCATCTTCATCCCCTCCCCTACAGCTGGATTCACCATTATGTGGAGTTGTGAGGTTTGTGCTAGGAGGGGAGTCATTTTGTGGTTCATTATCGACATGGAGATCAGGGAGGTGGCTAGCTTGCTGTTTTTGTTCTGTTTCTGTTTCATTCAGAGTTATATTTTCAGCAGTTTTCCCATGGTCTTCTTCATCGTATTCTTCTAGAGTAGCCATTATGTTGAAATCCATGGGCTCTACGTTTGTATCTCCATTATCTGATCTTGGCTCTTCTGAGGATTGGTCATTGTAGAGAATGAAAGAGTCTAGGTCTGTATGTACAGATTATAGTGGTGAGTTTTCAGGTTTCTCGGGGCTACTGACTAGGAATTTCATTTGAGATTCTCTATACAGTCTTCTAAGTTGGCCAAATATAGGGATAGTGGCATATGAGCCATCCATCTGCATTGTCCCTTGCAGTTTGGCTCCCCACGATCTTGATAATAGCATGCCATACTTAGGTGGCACATCTGCCACCACAACATCCATGACCATACATTTAGTAGGAATCTGGGTTAAACTCACACATAAGTCTTTGATGAGGCCTAGGAATTTTACTCTGCTAGAGTCAAATGAATATAAGTCTTTGTAGGGTCTGGTGATTTCTAGGCCTAGCCTCTCCATCACTACCTTGGGCATTAAGTTATGAGACGCTCCAGAATCATGCATTGCATTGTGCAAGATCTTGTCATGAATGTTGAGACTGATATAAAAAGGCGGAACTACCCCTTCCTGAAACTTTCCCTCAATCTTTGGACCAAACAGCAGGGCGGGTTGATCATCACTCAGATTTACAGTGTCACTATTTACACTCAGATTTAATGCTTTCAAAATCTAGCCTTTATATATATCCTGAGTGGCTAACTCAGATAATGGTACAGAGATTTTAATTTTCGTAATCTCACTCTCTAAATTGAAAGTGGACTGGGTCTTTGGAATGTTCAACTCTGTCTTATTTGTTACTACCTTAGTAGCTGAATCAGTTTGTGATTTTTCACTATGTACAGGGTTGGGAACTGTTGTATCAGGAGCACTGACTGTGGTGCTAGTACTGCTAATTGGTTGACCTTGTTTTTCAGTGTTTTGGTTGTCTTTTTCTTTGTCTTTTCCAGAACCTTCAGCTGCTGATTTGGAATTCTCAGCAGTTGCTTTAGAAGTTTTGTCAGGCTTTTTCTTGATTGTAATCTTAGGAGTCTTGGCTTTGGGAGTATCTTGGTTTTTCTTGCTCCCAAGTTCATATTGTTCCCTGACTTGCAACATGGCATTTTCAAATCCTAATCTATAATCCTCAGACTCAAACCACTCCTCATCACAACCAGTGGTGGAGGGCTGGTCTTCTTCTGAATCATAATTTAGGATTGAGTCTTCTGTTTCAAACATGTTTATTGCATTCCCTTCAGACTCTTCTATGATTCCCTCATCCTCATCTAAAAAGTTTTGGAAAGGGGGAATAACTTGTTGATCTGATTCTTTCTGTCTATTGGGAGTGGCATTGTTGTTTCTTCTAAAGTTCTGGTTCTGGTTTTGATTTCTGTTTTGGTTACTAACTGTGACAACCATTCTCTCCATCATTTTTTGTAGCTTATCCACATTTTTATATAATCTATCATAGTTTGGATCAGAGGTGGAAGCTACGTTGTCATCCGTATATGTTACCCTCTTCTCAGCTCTCAGTCTTGCCCTTTTTTCTATTAAGTTTGCCTATATGGTTATGGCTCCTTTTTGCATGTCTTCCAGGGTGGTGTACTCTTTATCCCTAAGCTCATAGGCCATGTCGGCATCAAATCCCTCAGGGTATTTAGCTAGGGCCATACCTTGAGGAGGCTTCATGTGTGGAGGGATACTATTATAAATGCTGTTGAATCTAGTGGTGTAATCATGAACACTCTCTCCTACATTCCTCTTAAGGGACATGTATTCTGCCAGGAGCTGGCGAGGGTTTGCTCTAACCTCCCATTTGTTTATGAAGGTCTGGTATAATGCAGGGAGATCTTGAATACTGCCAGGAGGTAAACCTTTCAACCATTTCTTCACCTCACCTCCTAAGCTTTGGGCAAAGATTCTCATTTGATTGTTTCATCATCAATCTCCATATAATCAAAAGAATCCTCCATCTTATCCACATGTTGTTGAGCTATTATGGACTCTTTAGCAGTGAAGTGTGGGATTTTTGACTGATAATCATTGGGCAAGGGTAACAGGGGTTGAGGTAAAAGCAAAGGTGCATACCAAGCTGCCATGTTAATGTTCTGATGAGGTATAGGGTTGGCTTGAGCAGCTGGTATCTGGATGACAGGGATATTAGGACCAGCAGAAGTCTGCTGAGCAGATCTAGGGTGGGAGAGCCCCAAGTTTTGAAGGAAGTGAAAATCAGGTGGTGTGGAAGGAGGGGTTTCACTGTCCCTATTGTTTTGACCACTGTTAGATGGTGTATTGTAAACTTTGAGGTCTTGCTGGTCTAGATGATTGAATGGCCTAGTTCTCGGTAGTCTATTAGGTATGTCTAGGTCAGGGAGGAAATGTGCTAGAGCTGTTAGGTTTTCTGGTGCAGAATTAGCTCTATGAATGTTGCTGGAAATAGTTGATCTCCTAGGTGTAGGGGCTCCTTTGAGGATACTCTCTGGATTTTCAACTATTTCCGGTGGGTCAGGGTTGGGATAAGCTCTTGTGTGAATAGTTCTGAAAGCCAGAATGTTGTTTCCTAGCCAAGCAGCTTAACCATATTTGTTATTTCTACTGTGGTTAATGTTGTCTCAGGGATTGGCCTCCCAGCGGAGTCTTCATTATGTTCGGGTCTGGTCTCCCAGTGGAGTCTGATGCGAAACCAAGATTATCAGCAGGCCTACTGATCACCAATGGAGTCTTTTAACGTTTAGGAGCTATGGAGTCGCCAGGTGGAAAGGTTTAAGGTATTTCAGGGGATACACTGTCCACCACAGTGCTGATGAAATATCCCTTTTCAAGGATATCCCACTAAACACATCAAACTCTAACCAGAGATTGAATGGGAGGGCATTTACCAGATATGTCACCTCAAAGAAGAGGACAAGATCTGGAGGCTACCTGGCCCTTTCTAGGCTCTGTCTAAGAGTATGGGGTAAAACACACAAGAGATAAGTGGAATGGGAAGGATAAGTGTTTTACTACCAACCTAACTAGAGATTCTATGTTTTCTGAGGTTTGGAGATGTATCAAGATGAAAGTACTCAGAAAATCCCCAACGGAGTCGCCATTATGTTAGGGTTCCCATGTTTTGGCAAGATTGGCAATACCAAAAGATGAGAAAACATAGAACCACTTTCAGACCTTAATATTTAGCCCTCCTAGGTCCAGAGAGGGATCTCTCTATAATAGTCAAGGCATATGGCTTTGAAGCTCAAGTTTAAGATATTAGGCTAGTTGTAGGCTCATGGTTGTTGGTTTGATTGTTTGTGTTTGGTTGGAGGGAATCAGGAAAAGAAGGACCAATATAAGACAAGGATGAGCAAAGAGTAAGCTTAGGCAGAGACAGATAACTCAGAGAACATCAAAGCCATTGGGCTATGGAGTCAAGAAAGGATTTACCTGTAATCAATGTGCAAGCTTTCAATTGGGCAAGTCATCTAAATCATCTGGATCTTAAAATATAGAAGATGGAATGGAGCATTAAGGACTGAAAATGAAAGGAGGAGAACCATCTAATTCTGTCTATAGATCAGGTCAGAGGTCATTTAACTCCAGGCCTGCTTGGCCAAAATCAGAGGCAATTACAAGGGATCTTAGAAAGGCTAGCTGGTCGTGCAAAGATCCTAGTGGATAGGGCTAACACTAATCCCCAGTGTTCCCAAACCTTCCAACTAAATCCTACCAAGAACATCTAAACATGGAATTCATCAATTCATACATCAGAGAGCAGGCAATATCATC
Source organism: Pinus albicaulis (assembly GCA_034641835.2). NCBI lineage: Eukaryota > Viridiplantae > Streptophyta > Pinopsida > Pinales > Pinaceae > Pinus > Pinus albicaulis. Next base: position 64,031 of record JAXQQM020081703.1, on the reverse strand, counting down.
CACTACACTGGTTAAATCAATCGAAATCAACATTCAGATACACATATAAGCAGAAATATAAAGGGCTGGGAGAGCAGCAACATAGGGCACCTAACAAGGCTGAATCCTATGCCAGGCTTCTGATGCAAGCCAGTAGAAATGAAATGAAATGAAACATGAAATAAGAGCAAGTCAATCACAAATACAGAGAAAGAGGAAACATCACCAGCTGCTTTAGATCAGGATCCAAAGAAACATGCTTGTCATATTAAAAAAAACACCAATCAGGTACATCATAGCCCAAAGCTTGAACATTCAATATGAATACATCTAATCTCAGCCTATCTTACAATATACACAGAGAACTTATCTCAAGAGGAGAATACTTGCATTTCACTGATATCTCATCAACAACCATTACAAATATTTCCTTCTGTTCTTTATAGCAGATGACGATCAGAAGGTCGACTGGGGAGGTAGGTGAACACTAAATGTGATATTAAACACAGAAATGAATGCAGGGCCGAAGCCCATTCTGTTTGACTGCTGTGTATTTACTCTCTGTCACCACTTATATACAGGGATGATCTTCTTCAGATTTACCTTTGCCTTAGATATGACTGTGATGCACTCTGGTGGCCACACTTTACTGTACTTGTCGGGAATAAACAAATGTTGCACATGGTCTGATTGCTCGAACAATGATTTGGGAGGGCGGTTCCCTCATGGGTATGGTTGTGGAGTGAAAACAATATGGATGACCTGTACCGCAGGAGGAGGAACATTATGCTAGTGGAAGAGAACCCTGATGGTGCGTTTACTGTGCTCTGGACCCTCTGATCGATTCTCGGGATCTTCGAACCGGGCTTAGCTTCCCAAACTGCTGATTTAAGGCCCGAAAGCTTCATGGTTGTGCTCTAAACTCTTGTCCTTTCTCTGAAACATTCTTTCTTCTCTGATCTTGCCATACTGTGCTCTAAATGATGCCGAAAGGTATTCTTGCAGGGCTCGAAGTTTGTTTCTTTAATGCAGGCCCTGTCTCCAACTTCCTTAGTCATTTCTAATAAATTCTGCTCCTGAAACAGATCTTCTTCAGATTCATCTATCCTGGTAGCGTAGACATGTATCATGGCAGCCATTCCTTCTAAATATCCCTGCAAAATGCAATAAACGGTGAGGAAAACAACTGATGGAGCGGCGGATGATGTGGAAGATGATCTGACTGTGTAGATGGCATGGTGGAGGAAAAGAAAACTTGCAGAGGAGCATTGGGGGAGAAAATCACGAAAGAAATGGTGAAAATCGCTCTGGTATGAGGTCGACGGGGCGTAGGGCGAATAAACGTGAAAAATGAATGACAAACACGTAAATAAACCAGTTTTACATAATGGACTGGGAATATGTACGTAGGGTATTCGTGGAAATGACGTGGCGAGACGGGGTGAGGCGGGAGACTGTGGAATGGTCAACAATGCATGGACAGATCTGGACCGTCGATCGGGCGGAGATCGACGGCAGGGAGCGACGGACGGGGGGTCAGCTGGCATGATGGTCGGGCGTTAAGTAGTGCACAGGTTTGATGAATGAGCGCCGTTGGATGAGGGCTCCAAGATCTGACAGCCGTCATTTATTCCGCTACCCGGCCACCAACCGAACATTAATGCGCGAAATGAGAGTGGTTTTGTCGCCGTACATGAGACACGCGGCCAACGCTGAGTGGAATCGCTGGGGCTCCGGGGAAAACCGCCGACTCGCGAATGGTGGTGCGGAAAATACCGGGAAATTTTGGAAAACAACGCGTGGAGTGGGGACCACCATTTCGGGCGCGCTCCACGCCGTCGGATCATACATTAACTTGGATGGCGGAGATGAACTACGGGGGGGCCAAGGTGTACAACCATGAGATTTTGGAGCGACCCCCCGTAGTGAATAACAGTCGTTCGATCAGGTGAGATCTACGGCTGAGGTTGCGCCCGAAATGGATCTGTGATAAGCGCCTTTCAAAACTGGGCTATGGTCATAGCATCGGGTCACGTGGAAGATAAAGGAGCACGGGGCTATAGCCTAAGGGGCTAGGACCCGAAATATGATTTTTGCACATTTTAAAGCATTTTTAGGCCCAAGGGAAGGAACGATAGGGAGGCGAGGTGGATTAGGGAAATAAAGGGTGATGGGGGAGTTTTAAGGGGATTTTGGAGAATTTAAGATGGTGATGGTGGGTATAAAAGGAAGAAAAATGATTTTGACAAAGGAAAGGGGAGGGTAAAATGGGGGTATTTGCAGGGGTATAAAGGGGCAATAGTGGGCCTTTTGAGAAATGCATCAGCAGAGGGGCTATATTTTAGGCACAGTACATAGAGACTTCAAGGAGGATAGGTTTTCCGGGGAAAGACATTCCTTGAAGGCTCCCAAACAATCTAGCCCCCAGCTTGCTTGCCAAGAATTTCATAGGTGGGCTAACAGGTGTAACAGTTCTATGGTTCCTGAAACTGAAAGTGGAGCGGAAAGCCTAGCTGTCTCTGGAGAAAAGACCATGCTATGTCATCAAAGGCTTGGAAATATTTGAGAGAAGGGCCTTCGAATACTGCATAGAAATGGTATGGTAGAAGGTATGTCTAATTGCTCTCTGGATTTCGATTTCTGTGAACATTGTGTATATGGGAAGCAGAATCGTGTGAGTTTTCCTTATGGTGCTAAGAGGGCGAACAAGATATTAGAACTTGTGCACAGTGATGTGTTTGGACCTGTGTCAGTTCCATCACTGGGAAAGTCTATGTACTATGTTTCATTCATAGATGACTTCTCAAGGAATACATGGATATATTTCTTGAGGAAGAAATCTGAAGTCTTTGACAAATTTAAAGAATTTAAGGCTCTGGTGGAAAGCTAGACAGAGAAGAAGATAAAGGCATTGAGGACAGATAATGGTGGGGAGTTCTGCAAGAAGGAATTTGAAGAGTTCTGTAAGAAGTGTGGTATAGCACGGCATAAGACTACTCCATACACACCGCAACAAAATGGAGTTGCAGAAAGAATGAACAGAACGCTAATGGAAAAGGAAAGAAGCATGCTCAGTGGTACCGGGTTAGGACAAGAATTCTGGGCAGAGGCAATGGAGACTGCATGTTACTTAGTTAATAGATCACCTTCATCAACATTGGAGGATAAGACTCCACATGAGGTATGGACTGGTAAGAAACCCTCTCTTTCACATCTAAGGGTATTTTGATGTGATGCATATGTACATGTTCCAAAGGAGAAAAGGACCAAGTTTGATAATAAATTTGAAAGGTGCATCTTTATTGGGTATAAGGATGGTTTAAAGGGTTACAAGCTTTGGAACCCAGAAACAAGGAAGGTTGTGTACAGCCAAGATGTGGTGTTTAGAGAGGTGAAAGATGTTGTTACACATGAAGTCCTACCAAAGGAACCTGAGAATATAGAGTTTGAGCTAAAGGAGGAGGAATCAGACTCTACAACAGAAGAAGATTCAGAAGAGGAAGAGCCACAAACCCCAGCTTTGAGAAGATCAATTCAGGAAAGAAGGCAACTAGAAAGGTATAGTCCATCTGCTTTTTGTTCAGGTTTTGCCTTAACTATAACTGATGATGATCCTAGAACTGTCAAGGAAGCAGTAGATTCAAAGGATGGAAAACTGTGGAAGGAGGCCGTGGTTGATGAAATGGCATCCTTGCACAAAAATGAGGCATGGGATCTGGTGGAGTTGCCAGCTGGAAGGAAGCCCATCGGGAGAAAATGGGTGTTTAAGAAGAAGATGAATGTAGAAGGGAAGGTGGAGAAATACAAAGCTCGGTTGGTAGCAAAAGGTTATTCCCAAGTGCCAGGAATTGATTTTGGTGATATTTTTTCTCCTGTTGCCAAAGTTACTTCTATTAGATTACTTTTATCTGTTGCTGCTGCATTTGATTTTGAGATAGAAAAGATGGATGTGAAGACAACATTTCTTCATGGGGATCTAGAAGAGGAGATCTACATGAAGCAACCTGAAGGCTTTATGGTGAAGGGTAAGAAATAATTGGTATGCAGGTTGAAGAAGTCTCTGTATGGGTTAAAACAGTCACCAAGGATGTGGTATCAGAAATTTGATACCTATATACGGGGACTTGGCTTCACCAGAAGCAAGGAGGATCACTGTGTTTATTTTAAATTAATCGGTGACCATGTTATTTATTTGGTCTTGTATGTGGATGATATGTTGTTGATTGGAAATGACAAAGAAATTATCCAAGATTTGAAGACCCAACTGTTCTCCAAATTCGACATGAAGGATCTGGGTGCTGCAAACTATATTTTGGGCATGGAAATTAAGAGAGATCGGGCAAAGAGGAAGCTCTGGTTAAACCAGAGGAAGTATGTTGAGACTATATTGCAGAGGTTCAATATGCAGGATAGTAAACCGGTGAATGTTCCTATTCCTGTAGGTGTAAAGCTGTCTGCTAAATAGTGTCCCAAGACACAAGAAGAAGAGGAGGATATGTCCCGTGTTCCATATGCAAGTGCAGTGGGTAGCCTGATGTATGCAATGGTCTCTACTAGACCAGACATTGCACATGCAGTGGCAGTATTGAGCAAGTTTATGTCAAACCCAAGGAAGGAGCATTGGACAGCAGTGAAGCATGTTTTTAGATATTTACGTGTCACTAGTGATTATGGCTTGTGCTACCAGGGAAGACCAGGATTGGAAAGAATGTTGGAAATTCGTGGTTTTGTTGATGCAGATTGGGCTGGAGATCTAGACCAAAGAAGATCTACAAGTGGGTATTTGTTTAGTCTATTTGGAGGTGCAGTCAGTTGGATGAGTAAAAGACAGTCTGTAGTGGCTCTTTCAACTACATAGGCAGAATACATAGCAGCCACTCATGCAAGCAAGGAAGCAATTTGGTTGCAGAGATTGTGTTCAAGTATGGGGTTGGTACAACAAGCTATAAGGATAGACTGTGATAGCCAAAGTGAAATTTTCTTGGCTAAGAACCCTGCTTATCATTCAAAGAAAAAGCACATTGATGTTCAATATCACTTTGTTAGAGATATGGTTGAGGCTAAAAGGGTGTTGTTGGTAAAGGTGGACACTTTGAAGAATGTTGCAGATGCATTAATGAAGTCTATGAGCACTCAGAAGTTCTCTTGGTGTAGAGAAACAATGGGTGTTGAAGAATTGGGCCAATGACTAAGCTCTCCTGTGGCCCCCTGCGGAAAGAAAACAACAAGTGGGATAATGTTAGGTATGTGTTATATTCTTTCCACGACTAAGCACGCGCGGGGGGGGGGAAGAGGGGGGGCGATAGCCCCCCCTGTCGGGGTCTGGGGCAACACCCCGACGAAAATTTTTGGTCCTTAATTTCCGGTGGGTAGTCCGCGCCCATGGTTTTGTGCATGGTTTTGCACATGGTTTTGGGGTACGATGGTTTTCGGCCCCTGGTATTTTTGTAGATCCGGTCAAGGGAACTACGGTTATGTTCTAATCCAGGGTTAATGGATTGGGCTTTATGTATGCTTCGACATGTATATATATGTGTTGTAACACTAAAAGGAATATAATGAAAAATCAAGCTGGTCGTCCCGATTTGGGATCCAGGGGAAAATCTCTGTGTTTATCTACTTTATGTTTTATCCTCTCGCTATTGTTTATTCTCTGTTAGAAGATTCATGTGTAGATAATTTCTGTTCAGGGTTAAAACCTACAAATTTACTGAAGCACAAGAGCGTAATTTACTGAAGGGTTTAGCTACAATAGGGTCTGAACATTGCTAAATCATATCAATGACATAGCTCATACAGTATACAAGAGGAAGAATGAGATTATATAGGAAAAATCCTCAAAAATGAGGTGCTACAACCATGATAAAAGACTACATAACCATGACAACATTAATTTTAGGGCTGAAGCAGCAATTTATTAATTCTTCAGATCTATATCAGATCTGTACATAAAAATTTAGATCCAATAATGATCTGTGCATAAGAAAGGTTGATCTATACATTCCCCTTGGAGTTTTACTCAAAACATGAAGCACCGGAAGTAGATCTGAGATCTAAGAATGCAAATATGTAGAATGATTCAGAAATTTATGAATAATGAAGTGGTACAGAATATCATATCTGAAACAAATATGGATTGGATGGCCAATCCATGGATCACCACAGTGAAAGGAAGAATCCCAACACCGGAGATCTCTCCTCCAAAATGCAGGCAAAACACACTGCAGCTATAAATCTGCAAATAACGCTATCCAGGGAAGGAAAAAAAACTATAGCCTCTGATAATGGAATGGCCTGATGCCAAGGTGTAGATCTGAAGCACAATCAGCAAATGAACTCTTCCAGGAGGTTAAAAGACACACTCACTAAGAAGAGCCACTACTATCATCTAGATCTGAGCAGATCTAGATCTCCACTTGCTGCAACTCACATGGACAGCTCAACCGACAACAAGAGAAGTGCTGTAAATGTAAGGTGAAGCTTGGCCCAAGCCTAATAGTGGAAAAGTTAGAACAATTCTCCTCTAAGAGCTACTCAAGGGAAGAGTGGGATTCTGAACGGGAAGCCCAGCAAGGATAATACAGCGGACGGAGACCTTCGGAAATAATGATCTTTGTTAAACACCATCTTGAACACACACACAAGAGGATCAACACACAATGAAGGATAAGTGTGAAGCTTTCTTATTTTCCATTATACAAAGATGTACATTTATAGTAAAATGGTGTGACTCTTGGTTTCACATTCCAAGGTCACTTGGACTCCATTGTGACTTTTCGCATTCCACACCTACCCATGTAGGATTAGGTGTTCCAACATCCCCCCTTAATCCGAAGGGGTATGTGTGAGTCCAAGAAGAGAGTTGTAATACAAATCTGCAAAGTATACATGGCAACACTTGGGCTGAATCAAATCTTTGAAATGTTGGAAAAAAGAGGTGGTTTAAGGATGACCACCAACACTGGAATGAAAAAAATGTTGCAGTTCCCGGAACTCTTCCAAAACTTGCAAGAAGCTGAAAGCTTCTGCTAGAGGAATTGTCCCTCATAAAAAAGGGAGACCTTCAACCTAAAAGAAGGGAGTTCTACTACCTGTGATGGTTTTAGGATTACCAACAACTCTGGAATGCTTGAAGCATTTCTTGGAACTCAACCAAAGCTAGCAAGAAGCTGAAGGCTTCTGCTAGAGGAAGTGTTCCTCATATATGAAAGGGAGACCTTCAACCTAAAAGAAGGGAGGTCTACTACCTGTGATGGTTTTAGGTTATCCACCAACCAAAGATGATGGTTAAGGTTGTCCACTGGCAAGGGCATGCTCATGGGCATCCGCGTCTCTGGCTACATCTCTGAATCTGGAATGACGAATTGTGGCTCAGGCTCGCTTGAACTGTTGTGTCTTTGACTAAAACTCTGAACATGGAATAAGAGATTGTGGCTCAGGCTCGCTTGATCTGACGTCGAAGCTTGTACATGACCACCATTTTCCCCCCTGTCAGGGACAAGGTGAGATGATGGCGAAAACTCAACTGCAAGTTTGCTTAATATCCGTGAACAAGTTCTGACATGTGTCTTAAACATCTTCTTGGTTGCTGATGCCCATTACCAAGAAGCGATCCATCTAAGATGAATCTTGGTTCTTGCAGGAGGCTTGTGTCTGAAGCATCTGTCTGAAGAATGGGTGTGCCGACCGTAGTGCTTGCATGGATGAAGATCAAAACAATGATCTTTCATATGGCTAACTCGATCACAGTGTTGGAATTTTACAATCTGCTGTTGTGGAAGTGGAGAAGGATCTGGAATAACTGCAGGTGAACTGTCATATAGGAATCTGACACTCTGAAATATAATGGGCTTGGTGTAGTATGGAATATGAAAGGACACATCCTTGTCATATCCAAGACCAGTTCTATGCTTGTTATGGACAAGCTCTTCCCAAGGTCTGATGATGGGATTGAGAAGTGCAGGCTGAGCTGCTGCATCTGCATGTAAATCTGCTCTAGTGCAAGGAACTGAATGGGAATCAACTGCAACTTTACTGACTTGCTGCTGATGAGAGTCTTTCTCAATGTTCTGAACAGAAACAGGTTCAGAATGGTGATTCTTTTGTTGAAGTTCATCTTGTTGAAGCTGAGATTCCAACTGCAAAAACTCAATCTTTTCTTGTGCATCTAGCAAACAAATTTGAATATTACAAAGAGAATTCTTGCTCATTTTTATCATGTCATCAACATTGGAATGAATGAGGTTACTCAACAACTCTAATGCCCCATTGATTTTAGCCATTTTCAACAACTTAGGCTCAAAAAATGAAAGGGTGTCGGCTTCAACCGAAAATGCACCCGTTTACAATGTGATTCAATCTTCTTTCAAACAAATACAAATGACTCTAAAGGATTTCCAACTATGGAAATATCAAAGTAAAAAGTGTGGTCCTCAAATGATGTCCAGGACAATCAACAATGAGTTACATCAAAAACTCAAATTTACTGATTGCAACTATGAAGAAGCAATATCTACTCACAATACAATGTCAATGCAATACAATATCTCTGCAAAATATTTTGTAAATGTGCAGCTGAAAACACTATGCAAGAAGCCTTTAAAGCAGCTGAATTTTTTCTTCAAATAGCTGTTTTCAATGATGGCAAACTTGTCTTCAAATGTCAATTTCTTCAGAAAATCACCCTTATGCCACAAATCACACAATGTCAAATCTGCAATTTTCTCTATGTGTACTATCCATTTACTGATATGCCAATTCCTCTTTTTCTTCAATTGATGTTTATATCCTCTCTTCCTCTCTCTCTGCTGTTTTTTTTATTTTTTTAATTTAAAATAATTAAATTAAAAAAATTTAAATAAGGAGGATATTTAAAAGGGGAGGGAACGAATTAAAATGGAAAGATGGGAACGAATTTAAAAAGGGAGGGGATTAACTTTAAAAAGGGAGAGGGAATGATAATTTTTAAAATATAAAAAATCAATTTTTAGAATGGGAGGGCCGAATGGCCAACTTGAAAGGGAGAGGGGACTTTAAACTGAAATTAAAAATATTAAATTGAATTTAAAATTTAAAAGGGAGAACACATTAAGCATAGGAGGGGGAGGCCGAGAGGCTTAGGGGAGCGGGTGCGTAGTGAGGGGGAAATGTGGTAGGGAATTGGAGAGGTGGACGTAGGGGATTGGCAGTCGTGAGGGACGGGGTAGGCGGAGGGACCAGGAGTGGGGTTAGCTATAGCAGGGGAAGGGAGCTCGAGTGGCGTCGGAGAGTTGTTGTGTGCGGAGCTGTTTGCAGGGCGGACGGGGGAGCGTGGTAGGATGAGGGGAGGAAGTTTGTAGAGGGCGCGAGATTGTGAGGGTATTTTCAAGTAGGTAAGGGCGGAGTGATAAGGTGGAGCGATAGCGCTGTGAGAAGGGACGTAGAACTGTGTGAGCTATCATGGAGAGGCCGTGAGCCATAGGCTGTAGAGAGAGGGGCGAGAGCTCGTAGGTGGGACGTTGTGCGTTTGCTTGCGGAGTGGGGAGGGCGAGAGGTTAGGGAGGAGTTTTAGTGTGGATATGGGGTTTGTGTGAGCCGTGAGGCGGCTAGAGTGATAAGGGTCGACTTGCAGGGAGGTGGGTTCGAGCGGAGAGGTAGCGGGTGTAGGGTATGGAAAGGGCATAGTGGGGAGGTTGTATGCTTGTGAGAGCAGCCATGAGGGAGAGTGGGAGGGGCATTGAGGGAGAGTAGTGAGGTATGGATGATGGGTTAGGGGGTGTATGGAGCGTAGAGTGCAGCTAGCAGGGGGGCCGAAAGGTCAAATTTTTGTTTTTGTTTTTGTTTTTATTTTTTAAATTAACAGCAAAGAGTAGTGAAAGAGTAAAATACAACAGCTTTTTTTTCTTCAAATGTATAGCAGAATATTGTAGACTTGGAAGAAAAATTAATTTTCTTAGCGGCAGAGAATAAGAATGTAGAATTTTTCAGAATATTTCAGCAGTAAAATCCAGAAATTTGTAGAAATTTTCAGTGAAAAACCCAGAATTTTTCCATAAACCCACTTTGAACAATTTTCCAGCAGCTCTCCAAAATGCAGAATTTAATAGTTAGAAATTGCAGGAAAAATGAGCAGTGAGAAAACCTTCAAATGCACAATGCTGCTTTTCTCCAAAACCAATGCTACCAATTTCTGAATGCTGCTCCTTCTCCAAGATAAAATTTCTGAATGCTGCAAAATCACCGCTACAAAAACTTTGAGTGCTACAAAAATGCCAAGAATTTTGCAGATATGCACATGCCATAAACACAAATGGCTCACTCAATTTGGAGCAGGGCCAGCAATCGCCCGCTCTAATACCATGTTAAACACCATGTTGAACACACACATGGTGTATGAGGAAGATGAACACACACACAAGAGACTCAACACACAATGAAAGATAAGTGTGAGGCTTTCTTATTTTTCCATTATACATGATGTACATTTATAGTACAATGGTGTGACTCTTGGTTTCATATTCCAAGGTCACTTGGACTCCATTGTGACTTTTCGCATTCCACACCTACCCATGTAGGATTAGGTGTTCCAACAATCTTCAACAACCCTTTCCTTACTGCCCTCCTCTTCCTTTTATAAGATAGGAGTCTTGCCAAACCCTAAACCACCTTGACCCTTTTCACATTAGATCCTTCTTCTAGAACTGCGTTGTCCCTCAAAGAGGTTCAATGCATCTAGACTACGCTGTTGACTTGGTTAAAGATGGCCCACTCTTGTGATTTAAACCCATTCACACCTGTAGGAGTTTATTGAAATAGCCCAGATATGTCTCTGTTCACATAGGCATTGATTTATTCTTAGTTTTCAGGAGTTTTACATGTCCTCCTTCACAATTTATTAATCAATCATGAAATGTAAAATAAACAAGGCAAAATTAATATTCCTATTAGCTGAAGCTAATTTAGGAATATTACAGTCTCCCCCTCCCAAATGTTGCTTGTCCTCAAGAAACTGCAAGGGTGCTGCAAAACTTCCCCTTCTTCTCTTGTGGCCTCCTCATCTATTAGTCTCCACCATTGCTCTGAATCTTCTGCAATAGCTCTGTCTTCCAATGGTCCTCCCTCAATATGCAAGTTAGCCTTTGGTGAATAAACCCAAGGGCTCTCATCATGAAGAAATGGAAGGTTGTTGTGGAAACCTTCTTACTGATCCATGGCCTCCTCAAGATATAAGTGATGAGAATCATGGGGATTTTCATGATCCATGAAAGACTCCCATATCCATGCTATCATCCAAATGAAGTGGATCACCTCCCAACTTGGCAATCCATAGAAGAACCCCCCCCCGAACACATATGAGAGGCATGTTACCCACAAACATATGGCTCACTCTACAAAGAGACAATTGATCTATCATAGTGGCCATACAGAATCTCATGCTCCCATGGAAGCATGCAATGCAAAAAGAATGGAGGGCTCCTTCCCCCAAGGACACACCCTGTTGAACTGTTAGTTAAACTGAGAGGGGGGGGTGAATCAGTTTAACACATTCCTGATATTTTAAAAAATTTTCCTTAAACTTATTTACACATTCATTTCATATCCAATTTAATGTGTGAGTAATCTTTAGAATGTAAGCAGCAAGTATTAATATAATATAGCAGTAGACTTAATATGAGAGCAGCAGGTATTAAGCAGATGATATATGTCAGATCAACACATAAATATCATGCACAGAGACACCAGATATACGTGGAAACCCATAAAGGGAGAAAACCACATCTTATTATTGTTGTGATGCGAAAATGACTCCGAAACTCCCTCTCATCACTATTTTTCTGCCAGACACCAGCACACGGAGGCTCACCCTCAATTCTGAAACTCTGACTTGCAAGGAAGCACCAACTCCCTTCAATTTTCTGCAGGCACCAACCTACAGGAGACTTCAACCTCAGTCAGCTACAACTGACAGCTATCAAGCTGCAAATTGATAGGGAAGCTCCAACTTCCTCAATTTATCAAACTGAATGTTTGCTGATTTACTCCAGATATCAGCTCTGTTCTGTATTTTCTCTTCTTCTCTTAATCTTCTCTTCTTTACTCTTCTATATTCTGCATTCTCTATATTTGCTCTCTCTCTCACACCTCAAACTCTTTTGCATATCTAGATGATATTACTTATATAAATTTCTTGTTATTTTACATTTGTTTCCTGCGAAATTCAAAATGGATGGTCATACCCCTTAGAGATGTGCAACCTCTCATTCCTTTATCCAACTCAATTATAATAATAATATGTACAAATTTCCATGCTACAGTGGGATTTTGTCTTTTCCTTAGGATACTTGCCTTTGCATCACAAACAACAAAAGTTAATTACAACATTTACATTCACATTTTTAATTACATATTTCAATTTTACTCAGCTCCTTTTCTAGATTTTGGCTTTACTGGATTTGTCTTTTCCTGCTACTGTTAAGAACCTGTTCTGCATACTCTTTGTTCACTGTCATCTGCATATTCCCCGTTTTTTGTGCTTATTCTTCTGTCCAACTCGTTCCTGTACATATTCCTGTCAAACCTGTAATCTCTGTGTATCTCTGCATGCTCTCCTCTTTTTTTCATAATTGCATTCAAGTTTTATGCCCAATCATTTCCCAATCCGGGCAATCTCACACTTCTCTTTAATTCCATGCTGGCAATTTATATAAACAAGTCTGGGTTATTTTAATATCTCCATTCAGAGAATTGCAATATTAATTCAATACTCCTCTATAGTTATAACCCGACAATCTCTTATGTGTACATATGCGCTAATTTTGCATTTACAACCATTCTACACAACATAATAATTCACCCTCGGCGTATTAAACCATATTCACAAATTCCATGTTTTGCCACTTCACATATACAGTAATTATACATAATATATGTTTGGAACGTAATTTCCAACTGCGCGGCTGAATCAACAGGCGGAAGGCAGCGATCGACGGTTAGCGGGAGTGAGAATAGCTCGACGGTTAATAGGTGGTGAACCCCCGCAGTTGACTTGCTGATCGTATGTTGACTCACAATCAACGGTTAAAATTGAGTGCGGGGCTTTACCCCAACCATACTAAGCCGGCAGACTTATACTCCCGCAACCACCAGGGATGGTGGCTTTTATAATTCCCGGCTTATATATATATTTACCTCCGAACCTTTATAATCAAAGTTTAATTCTTTGAACGTGTATTAGTGTCAACGCTCTGGTTTAGTCAATTGACTATATATATAAATATATGACCTTTGTAATTCAAATTATATTACGGAATTTTATATTTCTCACTTTACAATAAGGTTGTCACCGAAGACGGAGATATTATTATTGTGCTTGTATGTATTTGTAATGGCTGTGGCTGCGGCCCCACCTTGTTTATCCCTCGCGCACTTTGTTATCGTCCGAGCCATCTACGCAAGCGACCACCATGGAGTGTCCTTCTCCGGATCGCGACCCATAGCCATTTCGCTCGGCATCTCAACGTCGGTTTTTAACGTGCGATCGCTTTAATGATGTGTGCAACAATAGCCTAGCCACGTGTCGGATAGTCTATGGAATCGCGCGATTCGGGAATACCGCCTTCCGTATAATAGTGGTGCGATGAATACCACCATTCGCTTTAAACCACTGTTACTGTTCATCCAGTTCTTGGTTTCGCTTCTCCCTACACTCCAGGTTCCGGTCCACATTTATTATTTAACAAAACGTTCACTTTTCAATGTATTTTTATGATTCGACTCCACTCCATTCAATTATATATATATATATATATATTGTCGACTATGGTTCCGCTCTTATTCACGTTGGTTCTTCGGTGTATGCATATATATAAACCATATATATAAACCATATATATATATATATATATATATATATATATATATATATATATATATATATATATATATATATATATATATATATATATATATAATGCACCTACCATATATATAATGCACAGTTCTACCATATATACAACCTCCATGTCAATCGAATACAAGTGCTCTATTCTTGGAATAACAACGGTTTCTCTGTAATAAAAGTTGTGGCTCTGCCTCTGCCTCTACTGCTGTGATAACGACTCTGTCTCCATATTTTCTTCCTCTGCCTCTGTTGTTCTCCTTAATATTCATTTCCTTTTTGCTGCCTCCATTGTCTATCTTTGTCTCCTTGTAACTGTTCCTGCCTCTTCATCTGCTACCTCCTTTGCCATCAATGACAACATTTCCAACAGTCTCCCCCTTTGGCATTGATGGCAATACATCTACTCTGTTTGCCTGCTCTTCCTCCTGTTGTTTGCTCTTCCTGTTTGCCTGCTCTTCCTCCTGTTGTTTGCTCTTCCTCCCCCTTTGACATCAATGGCAAAGGGTTGCTTTTTGCATTTCCTCTCTCTGAGTTATGTTTAGGCCCTCTTCTGCTGACTTTGTACCATGTTGCTCCAGAGTGATGTATAAGACTTGTTGAGAGAACACTTTGAGGATTATCAAATTTGAATATACACTGTAAATTGATACAGTTCAAATGCATAGACTTCTTTCACTTGTATGGAGCTAAAAGTGTGAATAGTGATACTTCATAGAATACATTGTATCAGCTTTATCTAGTCAGAGATGTATGATTGGATTCAACAACTAAAATGCTGAGAGGCTTCAAATGATAGTCACTACTCGTCTTTTATGATTCAGATTCTTAATATAATGTTCCAGAACACGATACTGATCCTTTTTCTCTGTAATTGCCTTTTTCATGCTTGAATATTGCAGATAACTCTAGGAAAATAACTTGGTGTTCTTTTGCCTTAATCCTTTGATCCCGAGGACCTGATTCATGCTTTCCTTGCTGGCTGTTCTCCCCCTGGAATGATATTTTCATTTTGTTCTCCCCCTGAAATTGTGCTTTCTCTTTATATCAAAGAGTAGCATCTGCAGATACTACCCCTAGTTTATCTCTCGAGTATTGAAATGGTTCTCTAGCAAGAGGTTTGGTAAATATATCAGCTATCTGTTCTTTCGTTGGTACATATTCCAGCTTTACTATCTTCTGAGCCACTTGTTCTCGAAGGAAATGATACTTGATTGGTATATGTTTAGTTTTTGAGTGAAGTACATGATTTTTAGATATGCTTATAGCACTTGTATTATCACATTTGATTGAGATAGGTTCATCAATGCTTACCTTCATGTCTTGAAGAGTTTGCTTCATCCACATGACTTGTGTACAACATGGTGCTACTACTATATATTCTGCTTTAGATGTAGACAGAGAGATGGATGTTTGTTTCTTGCTTAACCATGCCACCAGACTTTCTCCTAGATAGAAAGCACCTCCACTTGTACTTTTCCTATCATCAACACAACTGGCCCAATCTGCATCTGTGTATGTTGTTAAAGTGAAGCTTTTTCCTTTAGGATACCAGAGTCCATACTGTGCTGTTCCTTGTAGATATCTGAGTATTCTTTTTACTGCCAGAAGATGGTTTTGTTTAGGTGCTGCTTGATATCTTGTCACTAGTCCTACTGCTAGCATGATGTCTGGTCTTGATGCTGTCAGATACAACAAGCTTCCTATCATGGATCTGTAGAGTTTTTGATCTACATCTGCAGTCCCATCATCATCACACAGCTTGCATCCCGTGATCATGGGTGTTGTCACAGGTTTGCAGTCTTCCATTTTGAATTTTTTCAACATTTCTTTTAAGTATTTTTCTTGAGAGATGAAGGTGCCTGTGTTCTTTTGTTGAATTTGCAGTCCCAAGTAGAAACTGAGCTTTCCAATCATAGACATTTCAAACTCTGTTTTCATCTCATTAGAAAACCCTTTTTCTAGTTCATATTTGTTGCTTCCAAACATAATGTCATCAACATACACTACAACAATCAGGAGTTCATTTTCGTGGGCTTTTATGTATAGATTGCTGTCTACTCCACCTCTCTTAAAACCCTGTTTTTGCAAATATTTATCCAGTCTTGAGTACCAAGCACGAGGAGCCTGTTTCAGTCCATATAGGGCCTTCTTCAGTCTGCATACATAGTCTTATTTGTCTGTTAATGAGAAGCCTTCTGGTTGTTCCATGTACACTTCTTCTTCTAGATCTCCATTAAGAAAAGCAGACTTTACATCCATTTGATATACCTTGAAGTCTTGGTAGCATGAAAATGCCAGGAACATTCTGATAGCTTCCATTCTGGCTACAGGTGCAAATGTTTCATCATAGTCAAGTCCTTCAATTTGTGAGTATCCTTTGCAGACCAGCCTGGCTTTATTCCCGATTACTTGTCCTTGCTCATTCATTTTGTTTTTGAATACCCATTTTGAACCAATGATATTCTTCTCAATTGGTCTAGGAACTAGTTCCCAGGTATTGTTCTTCTCAATTTGGTCCAATTCTTCATTCATTGCTTTTACCCAAGACTTATCCTTGCTGGCTTCTTGAAATTTCTTTGGCTCTATTTGTGATAGCATGGCTATGTATACTTCTTCTGTCTGTTCAGTTAGCTGTATTCTTGTCTGTACTCCTACATTCTTGTCTCCAATGATTTGATCTTTTGGATGGTTCTTTTGAGTGTATCTTGAGGGTGTTTTTGAGTTCAGTTCAGCATCTTCTGATGTCTTGCTTGCTTCATCATCATCCTAGTCCTCTTCTTCATGATTTTCTGATGGAATGCAGTAGTCTGTATCTCTTGTATTGTTTGGAAGTTCTTCATCAAATCTCACATCAATACTTTCAACTATTTTCCGAAGAGTCTTGTTGTAGCACCTGTACCCTTTACTTTTGGAAGCATATCCTAGAAAAATCCCTTCATCTACTCTTGCATCAAATTTCCCAAGGTTTTCATCATTATTCTTTATGTAACACTTGCTACCAAAGATTCTGAAATGTTTGATTGAGGCTAGCTTTCCATGCCATAGTTCATAGGGAGTCTTGTCACTGCTTGGCCTTAAGTGAGCTTTATTAAGGATATGTACTGCTGTGTGCACTGCTTCTGCCCAGAAGGTTTGAGCAATATTATTCTCTTGCATCATGGCTCTGGAAATTTGTTGAACAAATCTGTTTTGTCTTTCTGCTACTCCATTCTGCTGAGGTGTTCCTGCAATAGTGAATTGTTGTTTTATGCCATGTTCATTGCATAGGTCAGCAAAGTCATAATCTGTGAATTCTCCTCCTCTGTCTGATCTGATAAATTTTAGTTTGCATCATGTTTGATTTTCTGCTAATGCTTTGAATATCTTAAATTTTTCCAGTGCTTCTAATTTGTTCTTGAGAAAAGCAACCCATGTCATTCTGGAGAAATCATCTATTATCAGCATGAAGTAGGATTCTCCACTTGGTGTCTTAGTTCTAGCAGGTCCACACAAATCCATGTGCACAAGCTGGAGTGGTCTTCTTGTTGATAGCTCATCTTTAGATTTAAAGGATGTGCGAGTCTGTTTCCCCAATTGACAAGATTTGCATATGGTATTTGAAGGTCTTTTTATTTCTAGCATATCTCTGACAGCTTTCTTCTTGCTCAGTCTAATGATATGGTCGAAACTGAGATGTCCCAATCTCCTATGCCATAACCATGACTCCTCAAGTTTGTTAAGATGGCAGGCTTCATCTTCCTCTCTCACTATGTACACATTACTCTCTGTTCGAACACCTTTGAGCAGAGTCTTTCCTGTTGTGCTTGACCTGACTACACAATCTTGTGCTCTAAAAAGAACTTCATAGCCTTTGTCACACATCTGACTGACACTCAGTAAATTTTCTTTCAGTCCATCCACAAATAGTACCTCTTGGGCTTTTCCTCTGCCATTGTCTATGCTGACTGAGCCTTTTCCCTTGATCTTTCCTGATTTGTCATTGCCAAAAGTAACATTGCCAAATTTCTTTTCATCAAGAGTTATAAACTTGCTTCTGTCTCCAGTCATGTGTTTAGAGCAGCCACTGTCCAAATACCACTGGCTTTTCAGGTCTTGAGTAGTTAGAGCTAGGTCACACTTATTCTCCTTCTTTTTCCATTGGAGGAATCCTTTTGTTTTATATCTTTTGTGAGATGATGAATCAATCTCTTTCAAAGGACATTTGAAAGGCATATGTCTAGCTTGATTGCATATAAAGCATTTGATCATAGTTTTTGCAGAATTGTGAGTATGAACAAAATTTCTTTGATTCATAAACCTCCTTGAAGTGTTGAAAATCAATCTTTGTCCATACTTTCTACATTCAATGATTTTATGGCCAAATTATTTATAATAAAAACAGTAACCATAGAAATTGTTTGCATACCTGATGTGAGGTTGTCTTCTCCAGTTGCTTGTTTGAGGCAATCTCTTCACTGTTTGCATCTTTTGTAGGTTTGAATTACTCCTCCTTGTATGAAAATATGCAGCAATGTGTCCCAGCTTGTGGCAGACATAATAGGTGGCATTCTTCATAGGAGGGAAGAATCTCCTTTGATGGCTTGCAAGCTTGACAGACCCAGGAGTATATGAACCTTTTTTTGTTGTCTGAGTATTTCTTTCATTCTTTTTATTCGAGGATTCTTCTGGGTTCTGTTTCCCTCCTTACCTGCTTCTTCTTTTGTAGGCATTATTTGAGGTGCATCATCATTCTTCTTTGCTTTTACAAAGATAATTTTTCTGTTTTCCTTTTCTTTGCTTTTACTTGATTCTCCTTCATAGCCTATTCTAGTTTTTATCAAAGGAGATCTTTGAGCATCCAAAATTTCATCCAACTTACCAGAGCTTGTTGTTTGAGAGGAGTTCATATACACTTTCTTTTGAGCACTTTCTAATTTCTTCCTCAGACATACAATTTCTTCTTCCAACTTCTCTTGTTCTCGAGTTTTATCCTTGATTTGCTGAAGTAACATATCTTCTATCTTCTTAGATTCTTCAAGCTTTACCTTCAGCTGCATGAGGACTTCTGAATTTTGTTCTTCTTTCACACATTTGAGGAGAATCTCGTTTTGTTTTCTACATTTTAGTTTGAGTCTGTCAATCTCCTCCCGAGCACTTCTTAGCTCCCCCTCAAGGTCGACTTCCCCTTCTTCTTCTTCATCTTCTAGTAAGAGTCCTTCAAGATCTTCTATGGCCATCAGTAAAAATTCAAAGGTTCCCTCTTCTCCGGAGGATTCATCTGAGTCTTCAGATGTACTGCTGTCTTGTTAAGCATAGACGGATTTTTTTGCTGAATTTATTTCCTTTCTGCCAGTTCTTTGATTTGTTTTTCTCTGATTCTTGAGCATGATTCCTTACTTTCTTGTGAGGACACTTAGCAGCATAATGTCCAACTCTTCCACAGTTAAAGCATTTGAAGGGAAGATTACCTTTGTATCTACCTGAGCCTCTATCCAGTTTCTTGACAAATTTAGCCTCTTCTTCATCAGAGCAAGAGCATATGTCTTCTTTTTCTTCTTTCTTCTTTTCTATTTTAAAAGTTGCTTCCCTCGTACTTGGCTTCTTCTGTGGGACCCTCATCTCATATGCTGTTAGATTTCCAAGTAGTTGGTTCATGGTCAAGGTCTCCCAATCAGCTGTCTCTTCTATTGCAGACACCTTGGGATTAAATCTGGATGGGAGTGATCTTAGAATCTTTTGCACAACTATACTTTCTGGCATGGTTTCTCCAAGAGCTTTCATATTGTTAACAATTTCTGCAACTTTTAAGAAGAAGCTACCAATATCTTCATCATCATTCATTTTTAAATTTTCAAACTCGGCTCTATATATTTGAAGTTTGGCAGTCTTTACCTTTTTATTTCCCTCATGGATATTCTCTAGAGTGTCCCACATATCTTTGGCAGTCTTACTGTGCATTATTTTGATAAACTCAACTTCACATAGTCCATTTAAGATTGCATTCATTGCTTTTGCATTAGCTACAAAGCTTTGTTTAGCTTCTTTCTCTGAATCAGTTGACTTTGTGACATATCCAAATTCCACAGCATCCCAAACTTCTAGTCCTAAAGACATTATATATGCTTTCATTCTGATTTTTCAGAAGGCATAATTTGCACCTATAAAGAAAGGGGCTTTATTGGTTGAGCTTCCTTCTTGACTAGCCATCTTGAGAGCCTAGGATCTCCTTTCAGTTGTTAGACTAATATAAAAGGAACTTGGCTCTGATACCAATTGTTGAACCTTTAATTAAACTGAGAGGGAGGGTGAATCAGTATAACACATTCCTGATCTTTTAAAACTTTTCATTGAACTTATTTACACCTTCATTTCATATCCAATTTAATGTGTGAGTAATCTTAGAATGTAAGCAGCAGGTATTAGTATAATATAACAATAGACTTAATATGAGAGCACCAGGTATTAAGCAGATGATACATATCAGATCAATACATAAATATCATACACAGAGACACCAGATATAAGTGGAAACCCATAAAGGGAGAAAACCACATCTTATTATTTTTGTGATGCAAAGGCAAGCTCCATCTCCCTTCCACCACTATTTTTCTGCAGGCACCAACCTACAGGAGGCTCCAACCTCAATTCTGCAAGCTACAACTTGCAAGGAAGCACCAACTCCCTTCAATTTTCTGCAGGCACCAACCTAAAGGAGGCTTCAACCTCAGTCAGCTACTACTGACATCTATCAAGCTGCAACTTGATAGGGAAGCTCCAACTTCCTCAATTTATCAAACTGAATGTTTTGCTGATTTATTTCAGATATCAGCCCTGTTCTGTAGCTTCTTTTTCTGCTCTTCTTCAATTAATCTTCTCTTCTTTATTCTTCTATATTCTTCATTCTCTATATTTTCTCTCTCACTCACACCCTATTACTTTTTTTTCATATCAAGATGATATTACTTATAGAAATTTCTTGATGACTGTTTGTTTTCCTCTAGGAATTCGAAATGGATGGTCATACCCCTTGGTCTTCTATCTCCTAATTTCTTTATCCAACTCAATTTAAAAGCATAATAATAAGTACAAAATTTCATGCTACAGTGGGATTTTTTCTTTTCTTTAGGATACTTGTACATGCAACAAATAAAAAAATTAATTGTGTTACATTCTTGTTTTTAATTACATATTTCAATTTTACTCGGCTCCTTTTACGGATTTTGGCTTTCTGGTTGTCTTTTCTATGTTGTGGGGGCTTGCAATTCTTCATACTCTTTGTTCACTGTCATCTGCATACTCCCTGTTTTCTGTGCTTATTATTCTGTCCAACTCATTCCTGTACATATTCCTGTCAAACCTGTAATCTCTGTGTATCTCTGCATGTTCTCCTTTTTTTTTTCATAATTGCATTCAAGTTTTATGCCCAATCATTTCCCAATCCGGGCAATCTCACACTTTTCTTTAATTCCATACTGGAAATTTATATAAAAAAGTCTGGGTTATTTTAATATCTCCATTCAGAGAATTGCGATATTAATTCAATACTCCTCTATAGTTATAACCCGAAAATCTCTTATGTATACAGATGCGCTAATTCTGCATTTACAACCATTCTACACAACATAATAATTGACCCTTGGCATATTAAACCATATTCACAAATTCCATGTTTCACCACTTCACATATACAGTCATTATACATAATATATGTTGGAATGTAATTTCCAACTGCGCGGCTGAATCAACAGGTGGAAGGCAGCGATCGATGGTTAGCGGGAGTGAGAATAGCTCGATGGTTAATAGGTGGTGAACCCCCGCAGTTGACTTGCTGATCGTATGTTGACTCGCGATCAATGGTTAAAATTGAGTGCGTGGCTTTACCCCAAGCGTACTGAGCCGACAAACTTATACCCCTGCAACCACCAGGGATGGTGGCTTTTATAATTCCCAGCTTATATATATATTTACCTTCGAACCTTTATAATCAAAGTTTAATTCTTCGAACGTGTATTAGTGTCGATGCTCTGGTTTAGTCAATTGACTATATATATGTATATATATAACCTTTTTAATGGAAATTATATTACCAAATTTTATATTTCTCCACTTTACAATAAGGTTGTCACCCGGCGGAATATTAATAGCCCAACACTGTATGACTTTGTAATGAATCCGTGGCTCCGGCCCCACCTTGTTTATCCCTCACGCATCTCTGTTATCATCCGAGCATCTACTGTAAGCGACCACCGTCCGATGTCCCTTCTCCAGATCAACGACCCATGTGCATTTCGCTCAGCATCCAGCGTCGGTTTTTAACGCGCGATGGCGCACTTTAAGCGGTGGTATTGCAACAGTAGCCTAGCCACGTGTCAGATAGTCTATGGAATCGCTGCCAATTCGGGAATACTTCCTTCCGTATAATAGTGGTGCGATGAATACCAGCATTCGATTTAAACCACTGTTATTGTTCATCCAGTTCTTGGTTCCGCTTCTCCCTACGCTCCAGGTTCCGGTCCACATTTATTATTTAACAAAACGTTCACTTTTAAATGTATTTTTATGATTCGACTCCGCTCCATTCAATTATATATATATATATATATATATATTGTCGACTATGGTTCCGCTCCTATTCACGCCGGTTCTTCAGTGTATGCATATATATAAACCACACACACACACACACACACACACACACATATATATAATGCACCTACCATATATATAATGCATAGTTCTACCATATATACAACCTCCATGTCAATCGAATACAAGTGCTCTATTCTTGGAATAACAACGGTTTCTCTGTAATAACAGTTGTGGCTCTGCCTCTGTCGCTTCTGTCACTCTGCCTCTACCTCTACTGCTGTGATAACGGCTCTGTCTCCGTATTTTCTTCCTATGCCTCTGCCTTTCTCCTTAATATTCATTTCCTTTTTGCTGCCTCCATTGTCTATCTTTGTCTCCTTGTAACTGTTCCTTCCTCTTCATCTGCTACCTCCTTTTCCATCAATGACAACATTTCCAACACACCCCACCAGAGTACCTCCTCTCCAACCATGTTCCCAAGAGTAAGAACATTTTCAACATAAGGAATCATGCTAGCTGCCATATATGATAAATGAGAAGGGAGATGTTCCCTCATGTGCAACTAGTGCAGTTTTATCCTTAACTGCCATAGAATAGGATATGATAAGTGTCTCCCCCAACACTTTTTTGTTGCCTCATCACTTCGGAATGCTTGGAGGAAATGCATCATAGTAGGTGTAAAAGAATCACACCTTGAAAAATGTAATAGCTTGCTAAGATCCTCCAAGGAATGACCAGCATCAACATGGTTCATGGCTTTGAGTAGCCCATGAAACCCCTCATAAATAGTGCCCCCCTTTGGAGCAATGTTCTGCAAATGAGTGTTAGAAAAATATAAGTATATAGAAGATACATTATAATGCTAAAAAAGACAAGCCTCTCTATATACTTGTTTTACATCAGTGGGGTAACTCATGGATGAGTTCCCTCTCACACTCAATGAGTAAGGAGATGTGAATGATGGCTCCTCCCAAGAGCTATGTTCCTCCTCCTCTACCAAGTAATCCATGCACATCTTCATATGAGAGTGCACCTCTTCTTTGAAACCTTCCCATATGAATCCACCCAAGAGTGTATGATATGCTCTAATGAAACCAGTGGGTTTGGAAAGAAATATCTCATAGGTGGCATCGAGTAGTCTCTCCTTGAGCTTGGAGTCACTAACCAAAAGAATAAGATTATAGAAATAGATGATTCCATCAACCACCTTGAACCTTTCATCCTTTACTTCCCCATCAAGAACCCCCCATGTGAAAAGGTCCTTAGAGTATTCCATCATGATTTGGGAATCCCAATAAGGATCCAAGCTCTCCAAGAATGACAGTGTTGTGGAAGTTTGAAATGCAACTCCTGTCTTCTCATGGCTCCCATATTTGACATCCCTGATATCAAAATCACATGTGGGAGTATCAAAATCTCCTCTTTGTTGCCCCATTTGCAGCTGATATTGCTCAAGACAATATTGAAGCATATGGAAATCAACTTCCCCTCGAAAAGTCCTTGTCTTCCAAAAATTCCTCATTTTGGCCCATATATACAAGAGGGTTAAGATCCCCTTGCCATGTTCAGAAATATTCTTTGTGAATGAAGAGATCATGGGCTGCCCCAAAGATATGGAGTTTCCATATTGTGTCCTCATGCTCATACCGCCACAGATCTCTGATTTCTCCTCTCTCAACGCAGATATCTGAGTGGGAGTTAATAATGCCCCTTTCAGGAAATTGCTCATCTCTCTTCTGAATTCATGAGAGATTCTCTGCGCTGTGTTAGCTTCTCCTAAGGATCCCTCCTTAGCCAAGTATGAATATGCTGCCCATAGTTGAGAGAACACTTTAGATTTCCTCCTATCAAGAGGTGCTCCTGGCAAAGTATCCCCTTGCAAAGAGGTGTCAAGGCATAGAGTAGAATGTGGATGTAGGTAGACAGATTTGCCCCTACCTTTAATGCATGAGTCCTCTTGCCTCCTTTGTGCTTCCACGATTTGAAGTAGAGAAGGGTTCATGTTCTTCTCCTTGTGATGCCCTTCCTCCTCTTCTCCTTCTTCTATCATTAAGATCTCATCATTTGACAATGATGGTACATGCTGCTCATGTGTTATGTCAAGAGCTCTATGTGTGAGACCTTGTGGAACTCCTTGCAAGAGTGCAAGAGTTTCTTCTCTTGGAGAAAGTGCTCCAAATTCATATTCATGAGGTGCTTTAGGTGCTTTTGTTGTGAATGCGTTATGATCTCCTGTCTTCTCCTCCTTTTCAAAAACTGAAATTGTCTCATCATCAATAAGAGACCTTAGGCCTTGTTCATTTATTGAAGGAGAAACCTTCATGCTTTCCTCTTGAGAAGAGGACCCTTCACTCAATGGAGATATTGCCCTTGGAAAGGCATCAAACAAACTTACACCCTCTCCCATGGTCTTCAGAAATGGAGTTGGATTCATAGACCCTTCCAACTCATGCAAAAGATTTATTTGATGTGGTTTGATAGTGTCAATAGAAGATGTTACATATGGAGCTTCATCAAACCTTTCTATCAATCTTGCAATAAACCTTGCATAAGTAGGTGTATTGGCATTCTTCAAGGAAAAATACTCAAACAACCACCAAGCATATGATTTACCTTCAAAATGCAGCGTTGCTAATTTGATGGCTTCAATCTCTGAAACTTGATGTTGTTGCATGAAGTTGTCTAGCTCCTCCACCCAAACCCTGGCTGGACATTTAGGTGATCCATCAAAGATAGATAGATAGAGTATACCCTTATCATGCTGCTCCTCCTTTGTGTCTTTGCCCTCGATATTGAAGAACCCTTGGAAGTTCAAGTCATCTTTGAACTCCTTGGATTGAGCTTCATACTCCTCCAAATACTCTCTAAGAGTCTCCTTTTTGGGCACACCTCCTTTCTTCCTCTTCATGAAGAAATCACAGACAGAACGCTGAAGCTTTGGTGATGTGGCTGAGTGCACATATCCATGAGATGAGGATTTAGAATTTTCCTCATGTGTAGATTTGATTGGAAGATATTTATGCTCTTGAAACTTTCTAGGAGTTTCATTGCTTCTCCTTTCTTCTTCTTGTTCAACCTCCTTGGAGAGGTTCTTCTTATATCTGAAAAATGATGAGAGTAAACCCATATTCTTCATTATTCTAACCTTCCTCCTTGCTGTACAACACTTTGGCGTGAAGCCATAGGCTGAGCCAAAGATCTTGCTTTGATACCATTGTAATATTCCAAATCTAGAATTTCTACAACAATGAGAATACCCTAAGGTATTCTAGAGTTGTAGATACAGCAATATGCCTTATAAAAAATGTTCAATCCCTTAACCTTCAATAAAATATGCAGCAGAAACTTTATACAACGTTTTATAAACCAAAAGGTGGAGAGAAGTGATGATTTAGGCCCTAAAACGAATGTATTTAGTTATCTGCGTAAAAATAATATGGGAAAGTGGTTGGATCTGATATCTAGGGTTATGAGGGACTCCCATGTCAAATTTCAGCAAAAAAAAATGAGTTTTTCTATGTTAAACAGTTCCTCCCTTCTTAACTAGCTAGAAAACCTTGATTTCCCATGACTTGGAGTATGCAAAAATTTACTGAAGCATAAGAGCATAATTTACTGAAGGGTTTATCTGCAATAGGGTCTGAAAATTGGTAAATCAGATCAGTGACATAGCTCATACAATATACAAGAGAAAGAATGAGATTATACAGGAAAATTCCTCAGAAATGAGGTGCTAGAACCATGATAAAAGACTGCATAACCATGACAACATTATTTTTAGGGCTGAAGCAACAGTTTATTAATTATTCAGATCTAGATCAGATCTGTACATAAAAAAGTTAGATCCAATATAGATCCATGTACAAGAAAGGCTAATCTATACATTCCCCTTGGGGTTTTGCTCAAAACATGAAGCACTAGAAGTAGATCTGAGATCTAAAAATGCAGATCTGCAGAATGATTCAGAAATTTCTGAATATTACAATGGTACAATAGATCAGATATAAAACAAACATGGATTTGATGGCCAATCCATTGATCACCACAGTGAAAGGAAGAATCCCAAAATCGGAGATCTCTCCTCGAAAATGCAGACAAAACACCCTGCAATTGTAGATATGAAAATAATGTTTTCCAGGGAAGGAAACAACACTGTAGCCTCTGATAATGGAATGTCCTAATGCAAAGGTGTAGATTTGAAACAAAATCATCAAATGAACTCTTCCAGGAGGTTAAAAGACACACTCACTGAGAAGAGCCACTGCTATCATCTAGATCTGAGCATATCTAGATCTCCACTTGCTGAAAATCACAAGGAAAAATCAACCCACAACAGGAGTAGCACTGTAAATTTAAGGTGAAGCTTGGCCCAAGCCTGATAGTGGAAAAGTTAGAACAATTCTCCTCCAAGAGCTACTCAAGGAAGGAGGTGGGATTCTTGAACAAGAAGCCCAACAAGGGATATCTAAGTAGATAGACCTTCAGAAATAATGATCTTCAACAACCCTTTCCTTGCTGCCCTCCTCTTCCTTTTATAAGATATGATTCTTTCCAAACCCTAAACCACCTTGAATCACTTAACCCTTTTCACATTAGATACTTCTTCTACAACTACGCTGTCCCTCAAAGAGGTTCAATGCATCTAGACTACGCTGTTGACTTGGTCAAAGATGGCCCACTCTTGTGATTTAAACCTATTCACACATGTAGAAATTTATTTAAATAGCCCAGATATGTCTCTGTTCACATAGGCATTGATTTATTCTTAGTTTTCAGAAGTTTTATGTAATATTCCAAATCTGGAAATCTCTGCTCTATCAAGAATATCTTTAAGATATTCCAATTCCTTCTTCAGTGAGCTATTGCAAGTCCATTTCAAAGATTGAATGTTGGGGAATTTACAGGATATGTCTCCTTCCAAAGAAGGGAGATATCCTGAGGCTAGCTGGCCCTTCATAGACTTTGTCTATGGATACGCAATATTCCACCTCGAGAATCTCTGTTACAGGGTCCTTGAGGACGTTGTATAAGGAATCCTCTACAAAAATAAGGCAAACCACCACTGGGATTCCATAGAAAATGTCTAATACAACTTCATTGCAGAAAATGAGCTCAAATAAATGCATCTAGATGGGTTATACAGATCTCCCCAAACTAGATCTCTAAAACAATGCTCAATGAGAGAGCTTACAACAATATATGAACATAACCATTAAAATATGAAATTCTGAATACATCATGAGAGGGAAATAGTATAGCCAAAATTATATTATGATATCAGCAAGATTATACAGAAATATAATGAGGGACAAGGCCTTCAAGCTTGTAGAACCAACCTCTAATGAATATACAATATAATGTTGGAGTAGCTGCAGCTACACAGAATGCCGAAAAACCATAACTGCGCAGTCTCTATGAGAGATGCAACTTCTGAATACATACAAATGATAATGTAGCTAAAGGAATACAAAGAAAATTGTCCAAAAGAGGAAAATGGGCTCAATATGGGATTTCTAGCCAATCTCAGGGAGATTGCTAGAAATGCCGGATAAAATACAAAGTGAAAAACAAATTGTCATTGCAATTGAAACCAATGAACATGAGGCTATGGCTGATCTGAAATGATGTTGCCCTCCTCTGATAATGTCTTCAAGGAAAAGGGGCTGATCCCCTTTACTCAAAAACACTCCACCTGATGAGCTCAAGAACCCCTCACAACATTGCCCTCATGGAATAACGCAGTTTCTCCAAGTGAATGCACAGTGGGAGCTGGTGAATGAGTGGCTTGATGCCATAGATTTGAAATATGGTCCAAGATCCCTCTCTACAACTCCTCCAGTGAAGAGATCACTCCTCCACTGAGAAAGCAAGGAAACACTCCATGAGTTCCTCTGCTGCTACCCCAGCTACACAACACCATTTTGCTACAGAAATATCACTGAAACTGAAGGAGTGAGCTTGAAAAAATTCCAGAATGAGGAAATGCAACTCAAATCCTCTCCTCCCATGAGGAAGAGGTGGGGGATCCCCGCTTGGGACCACCCCCAGTGCTCAAGAGCACTGCAATCCTGCTAAACAGCATGGATGTGCAAGTCCTTGGCCTCACTACGAAATTTCTGAATCAAAGCATGAAAAAATGAGCTGCTATCTTCTCTCTTATAAAGAAAATGAACTCTCTCTCACCATAGGTCCCACAATTAGGGTTTCCATTAACTTTTAAATGCTTTCCCTCCAAAAACTGCATTGTCTTCTCAAGCAAGCCACCCCTCTAAGGTAGCGGTGTTGACTTGGTCAAAGATGGCCAACTCAAGGTGATCCTCATCATGTTCACACCATTAGGTGTTTATTTCAACTGCTTATTTATCCTCCTTCCTCAAATAAGTGTTATTTCTCTATCATCAATGGTTAAGGGGTCTCCTTACCCATTTTATTAAGAAAAAATAAAATATACCACTATAATGTTCCATTTTAGCTTGAGGATAAAATTGGGAACATTACAGTCCTCCCCTCCCACATGTTGCTTGTCCTCAAGCAACTGCATAGAGAGAACAAAAATTTCTCCCCCTTCTCTTGTGGCCTCCTCATCAAACAATCTCCACCACTGCTCAAGATATGCTGCACTATAAATTGTCCTCCAATGCCTCCTCTCAAGTATGCAAACTGGAATGGTGCACCTTTCGGAAAGATAGAAGGTGTAGGCGGAAATCTCTCTGCTAAACCATGGCCTCCTCAAGGTAGGAGTGATGAAATGCATGGGAAAATATAACCCCACTAGTGAGCCCCTCATCCATGCTATCACCCAAATAAAAATCTTGCCCCCGGTTCTGTGCAATGTAATGGGGCTGAATGGAGAGTTTTGTTTCTTCATCCCAATAAGCTCTTCTCTCCCTCTGTAGTACATATGGGGGCTGCCTCTGTCCTTGGGCTGAAATGGTATGGCCTCCAAGAGTGGCCCAAGCTACCCCATCAAAATATTCACCCATGGAATGCCTCTGCAAATTCCCCAAGTGGTTTGCCCCACAAGAAGAAAAAAGTAATAGTATGGCAAACATGGTTTGCCCATGGTATCTCCTGCAATATAGAACATGTGTAAATGGGGAGAATAGTTCTCCCAATGGGATGTCCCAACATATAAGTCACTCTCCAAATAGTGCTCCCTATGAATAATTAAGCATCAACAATACCAGGTAGCATAATATAATGAAAACAAGCTGTCACAAGACAACTAGAGAGTGGGTCACTGCTCCTCTCATGGGACCAACGCAGTGAGCCTCTTGCCTCCATCAAGGATATACATAACAGGTGCTTTTCCCAGTCACTTGTTTGCTGCCACACACATCTTGAGAGATAGGAACATGCAAATATAAATTGGTGCCAATGGTGCACACCAAGGAGCATGTGTCTCCCTCCACAAACCACCATAAGAATGGTCCATTCTTTTGCTACAAAAGTTTACAAATACATCCTTGCACATCATGCAAGAAGGAATCAAATATTCTTGACTCATTATGCTACTCAAACAAGGAAGGAGAGTACAAAAATGTGAGATTATACCTTCTCGAATTTGTACTTGAGCTCTTGAGCTGAAATGGCCCAACTGAGAATTTCCCTCTACCTCTAATGAGTAGGGAAGTGGCTATGAGGTTCTCTCCACCATAATCAAGTGGGCTATGCATCACCCTATGCTGATAGGTGCCATGATGAATGCCCTCCCAAGTGCACTCCTCTAGCCAATCAAAGTATGCATCCAAGTGCATAGCTAGGAAGCCCTCATATGCTGCATGCAATAATTTCTTCTTGAGACTAGAAGCTCTAGCCAAGAAGAATTTGTCATAGTGCTAGATGACCATATCATAAAATTTTTATCAGTCATCTCCCTCCTGGTCATCAAGAATCATGCATGCATAAGGATCCTGGGGAATACTCAACCAAAGCTGAGTCCTCCATCCTGGATCAGTCCTCCACATAAACAGTGCTGGTGTTCTGCAATATGGTGCTCCATCATGATGCTTCCTGCTACCTTGACATCCCCTCATGCCAAAGTCATCCTCCAAGTTGTTGCCATGCCATCATGCAGCTGCTCATGCTCAAATAGAAATAAGGACCTCTAAAAATGAGCCTCCCATGAGAGACTATCACCCCCAAAGAATCTCCTGATCCTGGGCAATGTAAGCATGAGTGGCCTCCATCTACTCCAATGCATGAAAGAGTCCTTCCTCAAAGGAAGTATCATCTCTATCACTAAATATATGGAGCAGTCATCCTGCATCATGAAGATGCAATCCTCCATCACTGCAGCAAAGTCTGTCAGCGCAGTAAAGATGATGAAGATGGGTGATTATGAAAATGAGAGACTATATCTCTCCTCCTTGAGTTTACCCCAAACCCTTTGCGCTGTGTTGGATCCCTCTAGTGTCTCCACCCCTCCAGAATCCAAGAGTGGTGAACCAAATGACATGATGCCCCTCATCATCTATAAATCATGTGGCCTCCAAGGTGGAAAGCCTCCAAAAGTGAGACATCAAGATCTGAAATAGACTGCATGTATGAGTGAACTGATTTGTCCCTCTCTCCTCTGCAGAGTGCAGTCTCTTTCCCATGTGCAGAAAGTTTCTAAAATAGATAAGGGAGAATGCTCATCATCCCTTCATGTTGATCCTTCCGCTCTTCTTTCTCTATCTCACAATCCCCTGCAAATGCTACATATGGCTCTAGAATTGTGTCTTGGTACCCACATGCAAAAATGTTTGGAACTCCTTGCAAAGACACAAGGGCTCCTCTAGTGGAAGCAATGGCTCCCCTTTCACCTCCATGTGGTGATGGATCTCCTCCTCCTCCTAATGTGACAACGCTGTTGGTTCTTTCCAATGTATGCAAAGTGTTTGTGTTTATGACACAATGAGTTTCACCAAGTTTTCTCCAACAAAAACCTTAGTGAATGCATCACAAGTCTTTGCATTTGCATGCCAATGAAAAATGAAACCATCAAACCAACAATCAAGAGCCATAGCGCTGCTTCTCCCATGGCCTAATTTTCTTCCTCTACTCCCTTGCAATGAAAGTGAACAAAGGACTACGATGTGGATTTGCATGTGTGATTGAATTCTCACACCCTTCTTGAAGTAGCTAGGATTTGTCCCATCAACAAACCCTTCTCAGAAAATTCCTCCAAATTTCCCTTTCATCAAGATCTTCAATGACTTCCTCAATGGTCTGGAAAAGAAGAAGGGAAGCCTCCTCTTCCTTCATTTCTCTTTCCTTGTCTCCTTGTAAATCTCCTCTCCTTGGAGAGAAGATCCTCTTCTCTGATAGCCTTGGATCTTGGGCACAGGCTAAGCCAAGATCATGCTCTGATACCACTGTAATATTCCAAATCTAGAAATCTCTGCTCTATTGGGAATATCTTTAAGATATTCCAATTCCTTCTTCAGTGAGCTATTACAAGTCCATTTCAGAGATTGAATGTTGGGGAATTTACAGGATATGTCTCCTTCCAAAGAAGGGAGAGATCCTGAGGCTAGCTGGCCCTTCACAGACTCTATTTATGGATATGCAATATTCCACCTTGGGAATTTCTACTACAGGGTCCTTGAGGACGCTGTATAAGGAATCCTCTGCAAAAATAAGGAAAACCACCATTGGGATGCCCTATAAAATGTCTAATACAACTCCATTGCAGAAAATGAGCTCAAAGAAATTCATCTATATGGGTTATACAAATCTCCCCAAACTAGATCTCTAAAACAATGCTCAATGAGAGAGATTACAACAATATATGAACATAACCATTAAAATCTGAAATTCTAAATAAATCATGAGAGGGAAATAGTACAGCCAACATTATATTATGATATCAGCAATATTATATAGAAATATCATGAGGGACAAGGCCTTCAAGCTTGTAGAACCAACCTCCAATGAATATACAATATAATGCCGGAGTAGCTGCAGCTACACAGAATGCCAGAAAACCATAACTGCGCAATATATATGAGATATGCAGCTGTTGAATACATAAAAATGATAATTTAGCTAAAGGAATACAAATAAAATGGCCCAAAAGAGGAAAATGGGCTCAATATGGGATTTCTAGCCAATCTCAGGGAGATTGCTAGAAATGCCAGATAAAATACAAAGTGACAAAAAAATTGTCACTGCAACTAAAACCAATGAAAATGAGGCTATGGATGATATGAAATTATGTTTCCCTCCTCTGATAATGTCTCCAAGGAAAAGGGGCTGATCCCCTTTACTCAAAAACAACTCCACCTGATGAGCTCAAGAACCCCTCACAACATTGCCCTCATGGAATAACATAGTTTCTCCAAGTGACTGCACACTGGGAGTTGGTGAATGAGTGGCCTAATGCAAAAGATATGAAATATGGCCCAAGAGCCCTCTCTACAACTCCTCAAATGAATAGATCACTCCTCCACTGAAAAAGCAAGTAAGGAAACACTCCATGAGTTCCTCTGCTGCTACCCCAGCTACACAACACCATTCTGCTATAGAAATAACGCTGAAACTGAAGGAGTGAGCTTGGCCAAATGCTGGAATGAGGAAATGCAGCTCAAATCCTCTCCTACCATGAGGAAGAGGTGGGGGATCCCCACCCGGGAACACCCCCAGTGCTCAAGAGCATTGCAATCCTGCTAAACAGCCCGGATGTGCAAGTCCTTGGCCTCACTACGAAATTTCTGAATCAAAGCATCAACAAATGAGCTGATATCTTATCTCTTAGAAAGAAAATGAACTCTCTCTCACCATAGGTTCCACAATTAGGGTTTCCATTCACTTTTGAATGCTTTCCCTCCAAAAACTGCGTTGTCTTCTCAAGCAAGCCACCCCTCTAAGGCAGCAGTGTTGACTTGGTCAAAGATGGCCAACTCAAGGTGATCCTCATCGTGTTCACACCATTAGGTGTTTATTTCAGCTACTTATTTATCCTCCTTCCTCATAAAGAGTTTTATTTCTCTATCATCAATGGTTAAGGGGTCTCCTTACCAATTTTATTAAGAAAAAATAAAATATGCCACTATAATGTTCCATTTTAGCTTGAGGCTAAAATTGGGAACATTACATTTTACATGCCCTCCTTCACAATTTATTCATCACTGAAATGTAAAATAAACAAGGCAAAATTAATATTCCTATTAGTTGAAGCTAATTTAGGAAAATTGCATTGTGGCCCCAACAATCATAATCATGGATAGGGACCTTAAAATCAACCCTTCAATAAAAAAAATGGTGCTCCAAATAACAAACATTTTTTGGGGGGTTAAAATTATGGTTTGATTGAAATCATGGTTTTTATAGCTAGTAACATTGTGCTAAAACATTAAAAGAAGCCCTCAAATAAAAAAGTAGTGATACTAGTTGCTTTTAGGGTTAAAATTACAATTTGTTTTTTTGAGGTATGTAACGAAAATTTTAAAGAAAGTTGGGAAAGAAAGAAAAAAAAATGTAAAAAATGAAAAGAAAGGTTAAAAACAAATAAAAACAAATATAAGTTTAATGTTTTTTTAAAGGAATAAATTTTGTTGTGGGGGTGGGGTCGAAGTGTGTGATTCCCAAAGTTTCCCATCCTCCCCACATCCACTTCTCCCCCTACAATTTGACTTCCTTTTCCACCTCCTCCCACCATCGCCCTCCCCACTCACCATAGCTTGCGCTAAAGTAATGACATGTTTACAACTTGTCATTTATTTAGAGTAGGTCAAGGCGCAAGGGGAATTATGGAGGTGTGGGCTATTGAAAAGTGTAACTAGGATCAATCTTCATATTGACTATGTAATTATGCATTCATGTAAGGAAGAAGACAAAGATAATAAGATGTATTTTGTTGTACTTGCTTCATGGGTTTCATGAGCAAGTTTTTATTATAGGTCAATAGAATTCTTCTTGATGTCTATTAGGGTTTGTATTATATTTATAAGTGTAATTAGTGTCATGTATATGAAGAGCCTAGTCATCAATAAATGCTCCAAGACCTTGTCATGAACCTTGTGGAAGAATGGCTTAAAACAACCCTCAATCAATGCTGAAGATAAATGATAAAGTCAGCCTATATACAGTTAAGATTTCGACCTACAATCTTGCTGTATGTTCGACCTAAAATGAAGGAAATATGCCATATATATACATCCTGACCTGCAACTCATTTGCAACCAAGAAATTGCAGATTTTTCTGAAACAAGTTGCAGATTTCAGAATGTAATTAAGTACAGATAAAAGGACAGTTCTGAAGAGTATTACAGTCTGCTCTAAAGTAAGAAAAGATGTGGATCTCTCTGTGGTATTATAGTGATTTGAATGCAGAACTAAGATCAGAAGTAAGTGTGGGTATAATGTTAAAATAGATGCAATATATATCTATGATTAAGGGTGGTCTAAAAGATAGAAAGAGATGTGAATGTCAGAGTGATGAATTTTGGATTAGATGCAGAGTCAAAGCAGTGTTAAAAGTGCGGACCTGTTTGAAGACCTTCTGTGGATTGTTTTGATATATTCTATGGTATATGCGGAATGGCTCATACATGTGGAATAAAGGCCGTGATATATGATGAGCGAAGCTTGTGTGTAATCTGAAGTAAGGGTCATTCAGAAAATGTGAGAAAATGAGGAAGGTAAATCTGTGATTTACCTTCCTAGTTGAATAAAAAAAAGTTATCATATCTTCAGAAGATAAAGTTTCAAGTATATACTTGTTGTGGTGGATTCGACACAAGGGTGTACAAAATCGCACACGTTTAGAGAATGTGGTATTTTCTCTAAACCATAAGTAACAGGCAGTATCTGGGGGGAGCTCAGAAGTATAAGACTTAAAATGAAGTAATACACTTAAGTATGCTCTGTTGAAAAAGTAAAACTAAAAACAAAAAAAGAAGCTAAATAGAACGTTCCAAACAATAACAAGGTAAACAACAGCTCGATGGCTGTCTTCTCATTGAATGCTTGGAATGGATACAAATCTTACTCACTTGTTGAAGGGCCTAGGCAGAGGCTTTAGGGCCCGACGCAAGGATGTTTGTCCTTCAACTTCTGCCTTCTGATGTAGTTCAACTCTCTCTCTTTGCTGCAATGGAATGAAATTGTTGGGTGGCCAAAAATTGATTCTTCTTCTTCAGCTCCTGCTCCTTGGTTCACACAAATAGCTGGTGTTGCTTGGGAAACTTTGGCCAGCATAACCTTGTGATCACACATTTTTCATCTCTTTGAGGGTTTATATAGGTGAGATTTCAAACCTCCTTCCCTCCCTTGGTACATGGTGGATAGTGACCCAAAGGAGGGGAAATATTCCATTGTGGGCTGAAATATGCTTTTTTGTGCTCACACAAGGCCTAAGGAGGCACTGGTGCTGTCCTTAGGCGGCTATCACATAAGGAGAAACTGTCATTTGCTTGCTTCCAGGAATGCGTGCTTATCAGGCTGCAGTGCGTGCAGAAGGTGCTCTTCTCGAAGGAAAAAGCACACATTTGGGAATTTATGACTAGTTCAATCTTGAATTTCTCCAAACCTTAGAGATTCTTAATATTTTTTATTCCATAATGATTCCCTGTCCTATAAATCCTTGGGCTCAACATTAATTGATGTCGTTTTTTTTCTGTATGATTTTCTAGTGTTAACAGTTGCCCCCTAATGTGTGAGGTCTAGGAAGAATTGTATAGCCGAAATACATTATAGTTTCTTTTCTGTATTGTACGCAGAGAGAGAGAGAGAGAGAGAGAGAGAGAGAGAGAGAGAGAGAGAGAGAGAGAGAGAGAGAGAGAGAGGCTTGCGTGTAGAAGAGACAACACCTTGCACCAGTTCCGAGATAACCACTGCCTAGGGGACCCCCTACAAGTAGACAAAATATACAACATATTTGCAAAATTTCAATGAGGCGGGCATGTCCCATGCTCGTGATGCTATGGCTAGTTAAAAAAATTGACAGATACATGTGCTATCTGTGTCACTACTGTGGTAGTGATGTTGGTGGTTGTTGACGACAAATGCTGATGCCCTTAGGGGTGTTTTTTCTTTGACAATAGGTGGAATGTGGTACCCATATGCATAATCTTGGTATGGCAGATCACTGCACAATGTACGCATATGTACTGGCTGGGACCTTCCCGTGTAAGCATTGTTGTCAAAGATACTTATAAAGGCACGGGCCTTCGACAAATATGGTTCAAAGTGCAATGGTTGTTAGGTACGATACCATCGTGACATGAAAGCTTTTGCTGTAGTCGAATGTCAAGAGGATCGATGACATCTATGGACAATGATGTCTCCCATAGTGTCACCTGAGGATACCCCTGTGCATGGGGAGGGGTCATCCAAGGTATCGCTTCCTTTTTGGAAAAGAAGTGTTGATGTCGACAAAAAGGAAGCCTTAATCGAACCATAATGGGTTTAACATAGGCATGTTGGTGAGCGGTGGCTGAAAATGGATGATGGGGATTTAGTGGCCCGAGGTCGAAGTATATTTGAGCAGCTTGGCGGCAGTCATATGTATTTTCTGAAGGGAAAAAATCCCTGGAGTCAGTAGGACTTCCAGGGCAGGTATAAATCGGCTATGATTGTTGTAATGGTGTGTGTATGGAGGGTATGAAATACTTTGACCAAGGGAGATGGGGGACTGCTACCATGGGAGGAAAAAGTGTAATATGAGGGCGAAGAGGTGAAGGGTGTTGTTTGTGCTTTTTTTACAAAAAGAGTAAAATAATGGGGTTTGGTTTGTACAAAACACAGAGACGGGTACCCCAAAACATGAAAGAGGATCGCTCACTTGATGGTGTTAGGACGGTGTTTTGTTGGGGGTAGGGGTCCCATTGGCTAGTCTCATGTGTGGGTTTGATGAAGTGAAAGATGTCACAGATGGATTGATGATGATGGAGGTATGGTGGGCCAAATGTGATGCGCGGAGGTGCACTTTCATTCTGCTTGTAAAACCCGGTCGTCCGGGAAGGGGGTTGAGTTGGAATGGTGAACTTGACCTTATGCATGATATATGGATGGGCATGAGGTTCTTCCTAGACTAAAATGGTATGGCCATGGCGTTAGTTTGTGGAATGATGTATGGTCTACTTGAGATGAAAATCTCCATGGAGGGGAGGCTCTACCGACCATCGAGGACGTTTGTCATATGCAGGGTGAGGTGATGATAAACGTGGTTGGGTATGAGGACCCTAGGGTTTATTTATGATGGAGAAATGATGTCAGGATATGCAAAGTTTCTGGGACTCTATCATGCTGAGGGTAGAATGATACCTACTCCGGAACTTTCGGTGGTGATTTTTGTGAATGGTTTGCGGGTTCTTCCTGCAAAAATAACTACCTCAAGTGAAAGCATCTCCTTTTCATTCAATATTATTGAAAAACATGAATTTTGGAAAGGAAGATGGGAGGGTGCATACCTGCCGGCGCTTGAAAAATTATTTCTTTGGAAAGCGAATGTGGGGCATCGCTTTCGTTTTCATGGTATACTGATTATGGTGCAACTTACGGTTTGCAGAATGGACCTTCTGATCTCCTGTTATTGACCTCCGAAGTTTTGGAAAAGGGCGATAAATAAGGGATTATGGCCCTAATCCTATTCATTTGTACTTGTTGAGTTTGGGAGATCAGAGGTGGTAGCAGAGCCTTTCTTGCTGTTGCGGTCTGCCTGTGTACCGGGGATTAGTGATATTATGCCGAGGTAACTCTCATGATGTCCTGCATTTTGATTTTTCCAGTTTGCTGATGCTGGGGGCCATACAAATTAGGTTTGTACGGCCTCAAAGGGGCTTTTTGCCCTATATTGCACGGGTGATCTAGGGAAATAGGTGCCCCCCTTGCGTGTATTTCTCAGGTACAGCTGCGTGAAGGCGCGCTGTCCCTGCCTCTTTGCGCGCAAGGGTGCACCTGTAAATGAAACTGGTGCACAAGGGCGCACCTGTCTGAGAGACAGGCACGCAAGGGAAATGTTTTTTGAAAAAACTTGGGTTTTTTGCTGTTGTTAATGATTTTTCTCCTTTGTACTGATGGGTGCCTGTTTCTTGGCAGGTTAGTGTGGAGAGAGTGAGATTGGCTCGAGATCCGGATTGCTCTGGCTGCTGATGCTAGGGCACGTCGTTAGTTGGTTGCATGTGGCCTCCTGAAATTTTCTGAGAACGAGTGCCTTCGGTCACAGGACCGATTGCTATGTTATATCATATGGCATTGGTGCTGGAGGCGCAACATGTTTGTCCTGAGGGGGACAAACTTGATTATTCATTTGGAGACAGATATTTACTTTGTGATCGTATTACTGCCTCAGGGAGAGGCGCTGAAGTATCCGCTTCCTGATGGGCAAGTGAACATGGATAGGTTCCGGCGGTGTCATTGCGGTGGTGTGCCTCTGACTGAGGGGTGCATCAATATTACCTCAGTGACAGATGTGACTGAGAGGTGTGCTCTAGTTATTGTGTGACTGGCGGGGTCGTTTGTGCCACCGGGCATCGGGCCCACAAGTGGGAGTTTTACGCCACTTGAGGAATGGGAATTTCTTCGATTTTGCTCGTTTATGCTTTGATGGTATGGTGAAATATTCGACATGTTGCCCTACTCGAACGCATCGGGTGCGGGTATGGGGTTTTTAAACCAGTCGACTTTCCTTGAAAGTAGAAATTATTTTGATTTGATCGCATAGATATTTGGTTCGATTGTCTTGTCTGGATTGACTGCCTTCCTGGGAAGAAACAGTGATCGGTGATGCATCTCATCCCATGGGTAATCAGGCTCCGTCATGGTTTCCAGAATATCCTCATCGGAATGAAAGAGGATCTCGAAGGGAGAGTGTTCCCCCGTAGGTTGAGACTGAATGGGGGTAATCCTGGTGGAGCTGCTTGAGAAGCATGACAAAGACTTCATCGTAGATGTGGTGGAACCAGATGCCGTAGATAGAGTGCAGACAAGTTGGGTCTCTACTATCATAGGGCCAGCTACTGTTGTAGCTGCAGCTGTCTCGACACCTATGGTAGATGAGTAGATAGCTCGAGTCATGGTTCCGACGCATGATGTCATGAACCGTATGTGGTGTGTTGTGTTGTTGGCATGTGGAGGGGGAAGGATCTCCCTAATTGGCCGTCTTTCAGATGGCCTCGACGGGGTGGACGTATTAGTCACATCCTCTTGGGTCATTGAACTGTTCACGGAATCCCAGTTCACACCATCTTCCTGGGAGAGGCAGACGATGGTTGATTGCATATAGTATAAGGCTGTGCGAAATCTCCATATGTAGTGGCAATGATGTACAGGGTGCTTATCCCCGCATATCTGGCATGAATATGGAACATCCATGTTAGTGCGGTACACTACATGAACTGGGTACCATCTTTGGAACATTTCCAAGGCTGGGTAGTCAATGACGAAATGATCAAGTTCATCGCAAAGTACGCACCTTCCGACTGGGGGAGGTGGTATAGCAGGGGGTCATTCGGGTGACCGTTGTTCTTCTTGTAGGTACAAGATGATGTGCGGCTCGTCATTAATGGACTGGATGGAGGGATCCTCTTGATAGGATTGCTCGATTGCGTGTAAGGCATCCCTATACCATGGTATTTCTGGACAATGGTGGGTATAATGTCCGTAGGTGTCATAGAGGGCGCATGCGTGATTGGTACATAGCGGTTTTACTATACTTTTGGTGGCAAGTTCCTTTTTATGGGAATGCCGTTTTGAGGTGCCTACCTTGCAGTCGAGGAGTGGTTTTAATTCATCCAACTCCGGGCATATGTGAGTAGGGTGTCCTGTGACATCACATATAGCGCAGGCTGATGACTCCCTCTGCATGGTGGGGGTGACCACTTTCTTTCCTTTCTTGGCGATTTTCTTTATCGTGGTCACCGGTTTCACAGTGGGGATTTCCCTTACGGGAGCAGTTTCGACTGCTACTTGGGTAGGTTGGGGCTTCTCGGGACCGAGAGGCTTTAACCCAAATGCAGTGACGTTGGTAGCTGGCGTTCCTGGAGGGGGAACGAGATACCACACTGGGAATGCCAATGATATGTTGGGTAGTACCAGTGTTGCCAAGACCTGCTGGGAGGTGAAGCCAGGCGGTCGGTATAGGAAAGGAGTTTGGGAGGTGGCATAGACTAAGGAGGTTGCAGTAGCTGATGCCTCGGTGTCGTTACTACTTGAGTTCGTGTCTTGACTAACCTCGGTGCTTGATGTGGACATCATGCATACCGGGGCCGCTGTGGCATTGGGTGATACCTCAGGGATAATAGAAGGATCTCCCAGGAATGAGCCTAGGATGGATGACGGTTTGAATTGGCCAGGGCCATATTCTTGATACCGTGAAAGACCATCAGCGGCTGTGTCTACATAAGGTAGAACCATATCTATGTTGGTCAAAGGACACTTTTCCGTGTGCGTCAGCTGGTCTACTGTAATGATTCGATCCTCGTGGGGGAACATCATGATGTGGAAAACAAAGGATGCTATGGCAGACATGGCGTACATGTAACTCCGCCCAAGGAGTATATTGTAATCCAAGTGAGTGTCCAAGACTTCGATGTCTATGTGGACCATTTTTCTGGCTAAGCAGACCAATACATTTTGGAAGAGACCGACGGGGGTTGAGGGCCGACCGTCGTATGCTCTGAGAGTGATGATGGAAGGTTTGAGTTCTAGGGCTCCTAACTTTTGCCATACATTCTTTGACATGATGCATGTAGATGCACCCTCGTCAGTGACACATTGGTGAATAGTGATATTCTGTACCGATACTGGTATCTGGAAGGCAACCATGGAGGGAAGCCTAGGGATGGCTTTGTCTAAATCAAAAGCCATCATGCGCATGTCGGTAGGGTTGACGACGTCTAAGGCAGAAATTAGGGCTTTCCGCTGCTTGGGGCATGACTGCAGTACCTCCAAAGTGGACATAGCAGCAGGTGAATGGGCTAAATCGTCTACGATGCTGTAATTTTTGGCTACTTTGGAGTACCTGCTCACCTATTAGGCCCTTTAACCATTTTTGGCAATGGTTCCAAAGGAATCTTTGGAATGGTCAAAGGTGCAGTCAGCGCAGACATACTAGCCCTTGACGTACCAGTGTCTGGTGGGGTGTCGTAGCTGCGATTCCGGGTTTGAAAAAATATTTCTTCACCGACCATGTAAATTTCATGGCTATTTTTCTCGGAATCGTTGGGGTTTTTCTGCTGAGTGTTGACCGTTTCTTGATGGGGGAAGTGTTCTTGCATGACTGCAGTTGTCTGGGAGGATCCTCCTTGTCCTTGGTTACTTTGAATATTTTAAAGCTCAGGGAGTTCGAGACAATGGCGAGTATAGTGCCCGTACTCACCACATATCGAACAAGAATGGTTTGTTCGTAGAGGTAGCCTTTTGCCTTGCTTTTGAGCATTGCTTGGCTCCTGGTTCTGGTTCCGGTTGAAGTTATCTCCAAGCCGGGGTTGGTTGCTGCCCCCCTATCCAAGGTTCCCTTTGGTTTTTTTTTCACCTTTCGTTTGACTACGTTAGGAGGGTAATTCTCCTGATCATACTGGTGTGGTTGATTTTGGGACGATTGCACAAATTTCACCGGTGCATTGTTTTGCGTTGGTGGGTTATGTGCTTGGGACTGAGCATACTGCTGTCCCATATTTGCACCTGGCCGTTGGGGGGGAGTTCTTCTGTATGTTTTTCCACATGCATACTAGGTCCCCCTGACTAGAGGGTAAGGTCCTCCTTGGTGATACACTGGCGCCCTATTAGTCAAATTTTGCTGCTGCATATGATGACTTTGAAATTTGGGTTGAGACATGTCCTGGGTAGACCCATGTGTGTAGCCGAGATTTTGACTGCTGCTACCTAGGTACCCTTGGGTCATTGACCCAATAAGTCTGTCTGCAGAGTTCGACGTGTTTGGCAATTCCTGATAAGATTGCAGGTGTGGGGCATTAGGTAGGATATTGTATATGTATCCTGATTGTGTATAAATCAGTTCAAGCTACTGGGCTTTAATGATTATGTCCTCTTCAGATGTGGGGTATCATTGCACCACATCCTTTGAAATCTCCACTGTCAGAGTTTTCAAGAATAGATCTAAAAGGACTCAGTCGTCGAGTTGAGCTTTGCTTAAGCTACGACGCCATCTCCACTCGTGGAGATGTTCAGAAATGTGGGTAGAGGGAGATTTTCTGAAATGAGTCAGTAATTCCATTCCCGAATCATGGTGAATGGCTAACTGAAAGTAAGTGAGGAACGCAATAGCGAGGGCGCTAAAGGTTCTATGTGAAGCAGGGGGTTTCTCGACGTACCATTTCGTGGCCACTCCAGTGAGAGTGTGTTGAAACAGCCTCAATCGAATAGTATCATCAATGATGCTATTCGATGAGCACCATAGGTGAAAGGTCATTATATGATTCCTTGGGTCTTCCGCTTGCTTGCCTTCAAACTTTGGTATGTTTGAAGGGAGCTTCATGGGCATGGGAGGCCAATTGAGGTTGTTCGCGATGGGGTAATTAGTGATCTTGGTTAAATCTGGTAGATTTAACGCCGCTAAGAAGGGTGACTGAGAGGTTGATGCCATGGCAACGTGTGAAGACATGAAATTTTGGTTAGAACAAGGGTTAGTATGTGACGTAACCGGTTGTGAATTCAGCTGGCTTCCCGTATGAGATGCACTCTTCTGACCCCTAGGGGACAAGGGGGGAGTGATGTGGGGTGTGGTGTTGGGAGACTGGTTAGGGTTCCCAATGAAGGTTTCTACAAGAAATGAGGAACCAACCACTGCAGCAATGTTCCATCTTTGACGCCTAAACGACGAAAGACCCGAAACCCCTCCCGTTAATGGGGGGAGGTCCAAAAGAAGCCTAGACCGACGAGGTTCCGTTGGAACCGTTTGAGGGTCATCCAAGTTAGGCTTTGGAAATTTTTTTTGAGGGGATTGAGTCTATGATCACGTCAAATTTATGGCCACACACATAAAACAAAGCGAAAAAGAAATGATTTTTCCTTTAATTTAATCTATGTGATCAATCAAGAAAAAAATGGTTTTGTTTGTTTACGCGTGATACTCAAAAATCCTAGAAGACCTAATAATGTCCTCACACTCTCAAAATTAATCGGGCCTTGAGAGGATTTCTTGCGAGTGCTGGCACAATGTCCCGAAAGAACTGGTGATGCCCCCAGTCAGCTGAAGAGAATCAACCAAGGTAAGGGTATAGGGCCTAGCGCTTGCCTGCACCATCACCTATAGGGTAAAGGATGCCTTAGTTTTGGCCACTAAGAACCATCATCCCACGTGAGCATTCAGGTCTTGGGCTTCTTGGTAGTCAGCTAACAGTATCGAGTATCAGATGGGTGAGGTAGCCCCAACTGATACCGCACGCACTGCGCTTAAGCCTAACCCCCTCTGAATCGGGTCTCTGCCGTGCTTGGGTTTTCTTTTCCATGGGATGATAGGTGGATTTTAAGCTCCCTAAAAATGCAACTTATATGTTTCAAATGCGAAGCATGATCAAGGCAACTTATTGGATGCCTACCCCCTTGATCCTAACTTAAAATATAATTTCTCTTGTGGCCCCTGTGGGGAGAGTTTAGTGAGTTGGTTTAAGTTATTTTTAGGTGGCTTTATTTTCTTAGTGGGTGTATGTGTGTGAGTGTATGGTGAACAATCTCATAATATGAACATATGGATATCGGTGATCCATTACAAATGTCCCCTAGTTAAACTATGTGACGTTGTTCCTTGCTCAAATAAAATCATTTGCGGATAATGGGCTGCTTCCAAAACCTCCTAATTAGTCTATGTGGGTGACTAAAGGGATATGGAAAATCACAAATGTAGAGTGTTTATATGCTTTTCTAGGGTCACCCAATGGCATAAAAACAACATATATTACTTACTCTAACTTGCAATTCAATCCTAGTCTCACAATTCCCTAAATGCAAAAATTGAAATTTAAACTAAACAATTTCTACACTAGCTTATGCATGTGTGGTCATGAGCCACTTACTTGGACTAGTTAGACTAAGTGTGCATACCAGAATTTGCAAAAAACATAAATTGTTAGGAAAGAAATGGTTAATTCGCCCCCTACTTAAACTATGTGAACACTTTTTTGCAAAAAATCAACTTAAATGAAAACTAACTAAATGCCTACAAAAAGCAGCAAAAATCAATTTTCAGAAGCTGTGGGGTATCAACATAGGTGTTGTTAGATACATTAGGGGCTGCCCAACACACTTACAAGCAGAAAAAATGAAGTAGATAGGGAGAACAAATCTCTCTGCAAATTGCACGCAAAACCTTCTAACAGGTGCGCCTTCCTGCGTGCAGGTCACTCTTGAACGCGCGCCCTGCGCGTCTGTGTATAAAAACA
Organism: Pinus albicaulis; assembly: GCA_034641835.2. NCBI lineage: Eukaryota > Viridiplantae > Streptophyta > Pinopsida > Pinales > Pinaceae > Pinus > Pinus albicaulis. The sequence continues at coordinate 19,277 of JAXQQM020081703.1, read as the reverse complement.
ACGCGAAAAATTACTGCCAGTTAAAAAAATTAGGAGCTGCCTTCTTCAATCTGTCACCTCAGTGAGTCTAGGGACTGCAAGATGTGTCAGAGGACTGTCAACTCCACTCTAGCATAGACTAAGGGTCTTTTGCAAACAATGGCACAACCACATAAACTTGAAACATGTCAGTGGAGTCACCAATCCTGCTGTGGTGGATTCGACACATGGGTGTATGAAATCGCACGTGTTTAGAGAATGTGGTATTTTCTCTAAACCATAATTAATAGGCAGTATCTGGGGAGAGCTCAGAAGTATTTTACTTAAAATGAAGTAATACACTTAAGTATGCTTTTTTGAAAAAGTAAAACTAAAAACACAAAAAGAAGCTAAATAGAGAGTTCCAAACAATAACAAGGTAAACAACGGCTCGATGGTCTTCTTCTCATTGAATTATTGGAATGAATACAAATCTTACCCACTTGCCGAAGGGCCTAGGTAGAGGCTCTAGGACCCGACGCAAGGATGTTTGTCCTTCAAGTTCTGCCTTCTGACGTAGTTCAACTCTCTCTATTTGCTGCAATGGACTGAAATTGTTGGGTGGCCAACAATTGAGTCTTCTTCTTCAGCTTCTGCTCCTTGGTTCACACAAACAGCTGGTGTTGCTTGGGAAACTTTGGCTAGCATAACCTTGTGATCACACATTGTTCATATCTTTGAGGGTTTATATAGGTGAGCTTTCAAACCTCCTTCCCTCGCTTGGTACATGGTGGATAGTGACGCAAGGGAGGGGCAATATTCCATTGTGGGCTGAAATATGCTTTTGTGTGCTCACGCAAGGCCTAAGAAGGCACTGGTGATGTCCTTAGGCAGCTTTCATGTAAGGAAAAACTATCATTTGCTTGCTTGTGGTCTCTGTTAGCACCCTGTAATTAGCAAGATTGGAAAAATTCCAACTGCAGGGATAACATCAAACCGCTTTGGGATTCAAGGATCTAGCCCTCCTGAATCCAGAGAGGGATCTCTCTATAAATGAGTTTAAAGATGTGATCTTTAAAGCCTGAAATGTGATATTAGGCTAGTTGTGAAGAGCATGAGTTTTGTTTTGTTTGTTTTGGTTGGGCAAAGACATGATGAAGGCGAAGGCAGTTCAAAATAAGGGGTGAAGATGTCTGCAAGTGAAGGAATGATTCAGCTGACAAAAAAGGCAAAGATAGTTTTAACCCATTGGGCTATGGAGTCATAGGAGGATTTTAATTGGACAACAAGGTTCAAGAAGGATCCACGGGGCAAGTCACTTATGTCAAAGGATCTCTTAAGGTGATTTTATGGAATGAAACAAATAGGTAATAGAGAGCAAAACAAATGAAGAACAATGAGCAAACTAAGATCAAGTAAGTACTTTAAAACTATCTTGCTTCAGCATGTACTTAAGGAAAACATAAAAGTATTATGAGATCAGGTAAGTGCTTTTAAACTAGCCTGCATTGAAGCACTTTCAGTTAGAAAACATTTAAAAACAGTTCGAACAACTTAAGATCAGGTAAGTGCTTCTAAACTATCATGCTTTCAGCATATTATAGAGGAAAACACTGATGATAATCACAATGAGCAATCTAGATTAGGCTAGTACTTTGAAACCAACCTGATTTAATATACTCAGTAAAGAGAACTTTCAAATAAAGAAAACATAGAAAATAAAGCTTTCAGTAAGAGTAGGGTACTATTGGGAGTAAGTCCTAACTCTATGTTTGCTGTTCCTTATCAGAGAAAGTGAATAGAGTGAAAACATTAAAGAAAATAACAATTGACAGTGAGGAACACATCACCATTGACGCAAATCAGGATCCCATAAATCATCATCTTGTATTTGATGTTCAAATCAGTTACAATCAACAAGCTCGGTGGGTCTCTACAACTTCAAACTTCTCATATTAGCTTATTTATCTTCAAATTGCACACAGGGCATCAGTAGCTTCAGAAAACTATTACATGCATTCAGATGTCCAGAGACCAACATTTTCTCATCTTCTACAGAAGTATTTATAGAAAAATGAGGAGGTGGGAGGTTTTCCCAGGTGTCAAGTATCATTAATTATGTAATCATTTCTAACTCTGCTTCATAACTCTGTTTCTGCCTTTCGAGGCCTAATGATTGAAAAGATCTGCTTCTGGATTGTTCTTAATCTTTTTAAAATAGTTTCGCTGACAATTAGAGATAAGATCTTTGATTTGTATTAATTGTTCAGCTGTCTTTAGGTAAACACCTCTTGTTCAGGTAATGACTAAGCTTTCTTTGATTTCTGGGAGGCTGCAGGTGTCTTTAAGAGTTGTAGAGGGTTCGATTGGCCTCTGCTTATGGTGGTGGAGGCTTTCTCGGCTTGACAGATGTCTTTGTATTTCCTTAAAACACCTTTAATTTACTTGAGATCTGTGTTTTAGGTCTTCAATCTCCAGTTTCTGGTGCGTTTTGTCTTTGACACTGATACTCTTTGATCGGTGCTTGATTAACTGTGTTTTTTTTTGGTGTGCAGGGCTGTACATGGATCGAATGGCATCAATGCCTCATGAATCATTGATAAAACATGAATTTTAAACCCTGCGAATGATTTCTATGGTGAATCGAAGGCGGGAGGATCGTCACCCTCAGCTTGCAAATTTTCTTCAGCGTGGCGAAAAAACCATTAAATCCTGCAAAAATACAAACAAATGTTATAAAATCCTGCATGTGTAGGTTGAATGCTTCAGAAGGCACATGGAGGGACCATGGCCGTTGGATGGCATCATGCAACGGTCGATATTGATCAGAGGAATTCCAAGCAAGGCAGAAGAAAAATTTAAATCAGAGCCGTCGATCGTGCAAAGATCGACGGTCAGGAGCAGAGGTGAAAAGTCAAAGCGGATAAGTATTTTTTGGAAAAATGGAGAAAATGGATAAAAACCTTTGTTTTGGGCAAACATGGTCAAAAATCAAGATCAGGAATCGGGACGATCGTGGGCCATCGGATGAGAGCGGCCCAAGTGATTAACGACGAAGATCCCACGATAAAAACCTTATAGAACACGCCCAAACTTCAGATTTTCAATAAAATCCAGATGAATAAAACTCCCGGGTCTGGAAATGCTGACTGGACGAGGAATCAGGGTGATGAATTTTGGGCTGTTGATCTACAAATTAGATCGACAGTGGAGATGCTTTTAACACTGCGCCGTACCCTGAGTTATCGCACGGGCATCTTCGGAGAGCGATCACCATTCGATGAGCGGCCTCAGAACGGACAGTGTACGTCAATATCGCGTTGGGTCCATGTCCGATCTTTAATGCGCGATGAATGACAGTTTTGTGAACAGTGCCCAGGCCACGCGTCAACCGGTGAATGGAATCGCTGCCGATCGGGAAAAAACCGCCCTTCGCTTGAAAGTGGTGAGATGGATTCCGCCCGGTTTTTGCTACGGTGATTGGCTGGCGGGGACCACCGGGTTGATAGGTCGCGCGCCGTCCGATCTTCAGATTAGATTGATGGTGCGGAGCGACTGAAATTTTGCACTGGCGTAAATTTTAATAAATAATAAAAAACCGACAAATTAATATAAACAAAGGTTTAAAATATTAATTTCAACGCAGCCTGGAGGCCGACTGCAGGGCCAAGGGTTATATTAAGTGTAATATGACCAGGGGGTTAAAGAGGGGGGCGGGGGAGGGGGGGGCTAATCGCAATTGGGCAACGCGATAAGCGCTTGGAAGACTGGCGCTCGGTTCTAGCATCAGGGCGTATGAGGAGGTAAAAGACTCAGCCTAAAGGGGCTTAAGTCTATAATAAGAAAAATGGGTTTTAAATGATTTTCAAGGAGTTTTGAGGATTCCGATAAGGCCAGAAAGGAGTTTTAAACTATGCAAGGTGGATTATACAAAGGGGAAATGAGTAAAAATGGAAATCAGAGGAAAATGATGGGGAAAAAGAGAGTAAAAATGAAGGTTAGTTTCTGAGATGGAGAGAAAAGGAAAATAGATTTTTTGTAGCAGTCTTTCTCTTTGAAATCAACAGTATTTTCTGGGCTCTGAAATGGGAACAGTAATGAAAAAATTTGAAATAGAGGAGATGATGTCTTCAAGAGGCTTCAAGAGATAACATTTGTGCATAAAAACTATTTCTTGAAGGCTCCAACAATGTTTTGGCCACCTTTTGATAGAATAAATTTTATAGGTGGCCAACAGTGGCTCCACTTGGGGATGGTGCCTTCCTGAAGGCATCAAGAACTTCAGACTTCCATTCTCTGGGAGGCTGACCTGTGCCTCATCCATTGGGCTGCCCTCTTTGCTGGAATGATCTTACTCTGCTCCGAAAACATGTTAGCAGCCATAAAAAACAATGGATCTTCATTCAACAAGCTTTCTACCTACCCAATCCTACTGATCTAACATTTTTTCTTCATTAGAGTGCACTTGGATTGGCAAACTCTGTTACAACATTTTATTCTTTTTGAAAATAGGAAATCTAATCTATTTCTACTCCTTATTTCTCCATGAACTCATATTAAACAGTTGAGTCCACATGATTCTCTACCTAATCTACTATCAGTTGGGATTAAACTATCGAACAGATTTTATTCTCTAAATTCTACAACAGAAATTTAAAAACAGTCAAGTCAAGATTAAGCAGTTTTACTTGCTATGATTTATGGCATAAAAAACAAGCTGCACACAGATATTTATTTTGTAGAAAAAATTAAATCAAAATGGAAGGATTAAGATTTGAAAGTTCATGCACTTCCTTCACTTTTTTACAACTCTGTTTACATCTTGATTGAGCTGTTATTTTTTTTTCTCTGGTTCATATTTTGAGCTGATTAGAACCAGATTTACCTCTATTTTGACTCAGAATTAAACATAGATTGGAGTCAATTCTTTCTTGGAAACTTAGGTTCAGGTTTTGAGCATGTTTGAACCTTTAATTTCTAGCCTAATCTATCTACTGATAAGCCAAGATTAAACAGTTTGGAAAATCGAATTCACTATCCTATCAGTAGTAAATTTAAAACTAATTAGTCAAGATTAGGCTGTTTGACTAACTAGGAGTGTGTTTTTCAGGAGTGGCATTTTAGCTTGCACACTTTCAGATTTGTTTCTCTTTTTTGGTATGGGGCTATACCTTTATTGTTTTTTATAATCTGCCCTCTTTTCTTTTATTTTTTATTTTTATTTTTATTTTTTCTTTTGTGGGACTGAACAAAGCAATGGTATTTACAATGGAAATGAAAGCTTTTTAAAATCGAACTCAGCAGTAGTAATTCTTAAGCATCCTGCCATTGACAGGACCCCCAAACAGATCTGTGCCATCTAACTCTTGCAGAAAAAAGGCATTTGGACCAATAGTGGACTGAATAATGTAAGGACCTTGCCACAAACAGTCAAATTTGCCATGTTTACCCTTATCCTCTCTTCTGGAGTCCCACTTGAGTACCTTGTCTCCAATGTTGAAATCACAAGCCTTTGTTCTCTTGTCAAACAACTTCTTTATGTTCTCTTGTACCTTCTGAGCCCTATTGTAAACCTCTTCCCTTATCTGCTGGAGATGTATTGTCTGATTGATCCTCCTTACCATATTGTCCTCTTCTGACTGTATTTCTTGGACTAATTTTATCACTGGTACGCCTAGGCTGGTAGGAAACACTGCATCTGCTCCATAAAAAAGCTGGTAAGGGGAAATTCCAATGGAATTCTTTGTGGTCAACCTGTCTGCCCACAAAGCATGCACCAACTTGCTATGCCATGATTTTTTATTCTCTTCAAGCAGCTTCTTGATGATGATCACCAAAATTTTATTTGATGATTCTGCTAACCCATTACCTTGAGGGTAATAAGCAGTAGAATGAAAAAGTGTAATCTGATACCTGTGACAAAAATCAATCATATTTTTGGAACCAAAAGCAGCAGCACTATCGGTAATAATCTTCCTGGGGCAGCCGAATCTAGACAGGATATAGTCTTCAAGAAATTTTATAATGACAGAATCTGTGGCATTCCTAGAAGGGATGGCCTCTATCCACTTTGTGAAGTAGTTAGTCGCTGTGAGAATCCATTTGTTTTGGGCAGATGAAGCAGGATGGATTTCTCCTATGAAATCTAGGCCTCATTGTTGAAAAGGAGCTTCAACAGTGATAGGTTGTAATGGTAACGGAAGGAGTTTTCTTTTGCCCTGAAAAACTTGGCACTTGTGGCAAGCTACTATCATTTTATGGACATCTTGGAAGAGGGTGGGCCAGTAATAGCCAACTATAAGGATTTTATTGGCTGTGGTTTTCCAGTAGAGATGACCTCCACACTCTCCTTCATGGAATTCATGCTTGATATTCTCTGCATCAACTTCTGGCAAAAATTTAAGCAATAAACCATTAACATTTTTCCAATATAAACATTCATTCAAAATGAAATAATTCCTAGCTTTCAACTTTAAAAAACTTGCCTTTGTTTTTGATAAACCAGGAGGAGCATTAAGATTTGTAAGCACATACAAGATATCAGTGTACCAAGGTGAGCTTTGAAACTGCTCTTCCACAGTGGGAGCAGGTAACTCTTCTTGTTCATCCAAGGCATCTACCATGTTAATGTCAAGGGCTTGTAGATTAGATTCAACCATTAATTGAGCTAAGCCCCGACCTTTCATGAGTTTGGTGGGTTTGATTTCCAAATCATACTCTAATATTGCAGCAATCCATTTGCCCCTCTTTCCATCTGGGTCTTGTGACAAGATGTTTTTTACCACTATGTTAGACACATAAGCAATGATGTGGGAATGTAGAATATACACCCTAAAGTCCTTTAAGGCCTTTACCAAAGCATAGGCCTTTTTTTACATTATGTTATATTTCAAGGGTGCATCCCTTAAAGCCTTGCTGAAAAAAGCAACAGGATGTTCCTGTCCCTCTGGGTTTTTCTGCAACAGGACTGTAGCCACAATATGCTCTGAGGAAAAGGAAAAAATAAGGAACTCTTTTGAAAAGTCTGGGCTGATTAGGGCTGGTGCCCAGGTGAGTGCATATTTTACCAATTCGAAGGATCTTTTGGCTTCTACAGTCCACTTCACTCCTACTTCGTTCTTGAGCATATTAGTCATGTTTCTAAGGAGCTCTACTAAGTTGGGAATAAACCTCCTCAAGAAGTTAATCTTTCCAATAAAGAAATGTAATTCTTTTATGTTCCTTGGTTGGCTAATCTTTAGTATTCCCTCAACTCTTTTTTGATCTATTTTAATCCCTTCTTCTGATATGATATGGCCAAGGAGCTTACCTTCTTATAGGCCAAACACTGTCTTTTTGGGATTTAAAGATAATCCAAACTTTCTGCAATTTTCAAGGTCCTTTCTTAGATGTTTCAGGTGCTCTTCATTAGATTTGGAATAAACTGTTATGTCATCCAGGTAAATTACAATGAAGTGCCCTATCTCCTCTGAAAATGCAATGTCCATGGCCCTTTGGAAAGTGGCCCCAGCGTTCATTAATCCAAAAGGAATTTTCACATACATGAAAGTGCCCCAAGGAGTGGTGAAAGCTGTCTTGAGTTGGTCTTCTGGGAGTACTAAAACCTGGTTATACCCTGAAATATCATCTAACAGAGAAATCCTCTTTGAACCAACTACCCTTTGTAGAATGTGTTCCATTTTGGGTAAAGGGTAATTGTCTTTTAGGGAGGCTCTGTTAAGGTTTCTGAAATCAATGCACAATTTGATTTCTCCTGTCTTTTTCCTCACAGCTACAAGGTTAGAAATCCAATCTGAAAACCTCAAAGGCACTATGATTCCTGCCTCATACATTTTCTTGATTTCCTTTTCTACTAGAGGCAGTTGTATTGGATTAATTCGACACAGTTTTTGCCTAAAGGGTTTTTGTTTTTCTTTCAATAGATGCAATCCTAGGATGAGAGCCTCATACTCTGCGATGTTGTTAGTGCATTTGAAATCTAGCCTGAATGCATGGCTCTCGGAGTAATTGTTTACAGTGTCGACCAACCATACCCCACCTCCCGCACTCTTTTTAGTGCAAGACCCATCGAAGTTCATGCACCATAAGGGATTGTTAACATCGTTTTGATCCCTATTGCCTTGTTCATCATTATGTTCTATTATGAGATCTGCAACACATCATGATGGGTCTCATTCCTGAGGATTTTCAAGGAGTTTAAAGTGATGAGTAATGTGTTTTTCACACTCTTGAATTTTTTCACTCTAGTTTGTTTTTTCAACGCACTATTCAAAAGTTTCTCTCCCGTTTTCTTCCATATCTAGAACTACCATTATTCCTAGATTTGGGGCCTCCAACTGGTTGTCTGAGTCACTGTCTTCTAGCTATGGCTTATTTGTGGATTCATTGTTGTAAAGGATAAACGAATCCAGGTCAGTATGGACAGAGTAAATGGGAGAATTTTCAGGCTTTTCTGGGCTACTGACCATGAATTTCATGTGTGCCTCTCTGTATAGTCTTTTAAGCTGGCTAAAGACAGGGATAGTGGCATATGTCCCATCCATCTGCATTGTACCTTGCAGCTTGGCACCCCATGATCTTGACAACAACATGCCATACTTAGGAGGCACATCAGCCACTACAACATCCATGACCATGCACTTGGCCGGGATTTGGGTTAAATTCACATAAAGGTCTTTAATTAGGCCAAGGCATTTCACTCTGCTAGAGCCAAAAGAATATAAATCCTTGTAAGGTCTGGTTATTTCTAGTCCTAGCCTTTCCATTATCACTTTTGGCATAAGGTTGTGTGAAGCTCCAGAGTCATGCATAGCATTATGCAAGATTTTTTCATGGATATTTAGGCTAACATAAAAAGGGGGTACTACCCCTTCTTGAAATTTCCCTTCAATTTTTGGGCCAAACAAGAGAGCTGGTTGCTCATAATTCAAATTGACGGTGTCACTGTTTTCTCCTAAGTTTAAAGCTTTCAAAATTTTATTCTTATATACATCCTGGGTGGCCAACTCAACAAAGGGGACAGAAATTTTAATTTTAGCAATCTCACTTTCCAAATTAAAAGAAGACTGACTCTTTGAAAGATTCAATTCTGTCTTGTTGGGCACCATTTTATTAGTAATCTCAACTTGTTGATTTTTAGTATGTACAATGTTTGAAGCTGTTTTATTAGGAGCATTAGCTGCAATGCTAGTGCTACTAGGTCCTTGACTTGAGTTGTCATTGGTTAGGATGTCCTTGTCTTTTTTTTTACCAGAACTCTCAGGTGCCGGTTTACTGCTTTCAACAGTCACTTTAGGAGTCTTTCCAGGCTTTTTCTTAATGGTGATTTCAGAAGCCTTTGGTTTAGGATCATCTACGTTCTTTTTTCTCTTGAGGTCATATTGTTTTCGGATCTGCATGATGGAATTTTCGAATCCTAACCTATAGCCCTCAGTTTCCAACCCTTCCTCGTTCCAACATGAGTATGAGGTTTGGTTTTCCTTTGCGGGAAAGGTGTGGTCTAGTTCATCCACATCCATCATATTCATGTAGGTTTCTTCTGACTCTTCTATTATTCCTTCATCCTCATCAAGGAAGTTCTCTTGAAATGGAGGGCTGACCCTTTGATCAAAGTCTCTTGGTCTATTTGGGGGGTTATTTCTCCTAAAGTTATGGTTTTGATATTGGTTCCTGTTTTGATTGCTGATTTGGATAGTCAAGCTTTCTACCATTTTTCCTAGTCTCTCCATGATTTTGGCTAGACTATCATATTTGGGATCAGATGCAGAAGCTGTGCTGTCATCCCTATAGGTTACCTTTTTCTCAGCCCTCATTCTGGTTTTTTTCTCAATCAAGTTTGCCTCAACACTCACTGATCCTTTCTGCATGTCTTCCAATGTATTATAATCTCTGTCCCTAAGCTGGTAAGCCATATCAGCATCAAAGCCTTCAGGGTATTTTACTAGGGCCATTCCTTGGGGAGGTTTCATGTGTGGTGGAAGAGCATTGTAGATACTGTTAAATCTCGTAGAATAATCCTGGACACTCTCTCCTGGATTTCTTTTAAGATTCTTATATTCAGCTAGGATTTGGAGAGGGTTACTTCTAACTTCCCATTTATTTATGAAAGTTTGATGGAGGGCGGGTAGATCATTAATGCTATTAGGAGGCAAAGCTTTAAACCACTTCTTCACTTCTCCTCCTAAACTCTGAGCGAAAATCCTCATCTTAATTGTTTCATCCTCTATTTCCATGTAATCAAAGGCATCTCCCATCATAAATACATGGTGTTGAGCGATGGAGGATTCTTTGCCAGTGAAATGATGAATTTTAGACTGATATTCATTGGGTAAAGGAGCTAAAGGCTGGGGCAGCACCAAGGGAGCATACCATGCTGCCATGATTGGAGGTGGGGGTGGATTCACAAAAGATGGATTAACAAAAGGGGTAGTGGATGTAGGATGAACAGATGTGGATGGAACCAGAGTAGATTTCTGAGCTAATCTTGAATGAGAGACACCTAAATTAATAAGGAAAAGTAAATTAGGAGGTGTGGTTTCTCTACTACCAGGATGTGCACTTGTTTCAGGAGAAGAAAGTGAAGACTTAGAATCTAACTGATCTAAATCACCAAGAGACCTAGTTCTAAAGGGATTTACTAAGTCAACTTGTGATTGTTGTAGAGATGAAATATTTACAGGGACTGAATTAGCTCTCAAGGGTGATCTGACAATAGTTGATGATTTAATCCTAGGAGAGTTCCTAAGAATAATTTCTGGGTTATCAACTATCTCAGGTGGATTTGGGTCAGGATAGGCTCTAGTATGAATCTTTCTAGGAGCCACTATGCTATGTTTTTTAGACCCAAATAAACAAGAAAAGTTCAACCAGGTATGACAATCTTTGATAGGTTAACTAATCTATTTTACAAAAAATTTTAATCCTACAGTCCTCTCACTGAGTTTGAATGATACTACAGTGATAAGAGTTCTTCCCAGTGGAGTCCTAAGGTCTATTCAGGATTGTGGAGTCGCCAAGTGGAAGTTTTTAGCTCTTTTGGAGGTAAAAGGTTTAATGGTCCACTACCATGTTTATTGGCAACCAATCTAAAACATTTTGGGTTCTCTGAGTTTTTGTGGTTGTATGGAAAACTAAAGAGTTTTATAAAAGCTGGCCAAGCAACTATGAACTCAAAAGCTCCCCAGCGGAGTTGCCATTATGTTAGCACCCTGTAATTAGCAAGATTGGAAAAAGTCCAACTGCAGGGATAACATCAAACCTCTTTGGGATTCAAGGATCTAGCCCTCCTGAATCCAGAGAGGGATCTCTCTATAAATGAGTTTAAAGATGTGATCTTTAAAGCCTGAAATGTGATATTAGGCTATTTGTGAAGAGCATGGGTTTTGTTTTGTTTGTTTTGGTTGGGCAAAGACATGATGAAGGTGAAGGCAGTTCAAAATAAAGGGTGAAGATGTCTGCAAGTGAAGGAATGATTCAGCTAACAAAAAAGGCAAAGATAGTTTTAATCCATTGGGCTATGGAGTCATAGGAGGATTTTAATTGGACAACAAGGTTCAAGAAGGATCCATGGGGCAAGTCACTTATGTCAAAGGATCTCTTAAGGTGATTTTATGGAATGAAACAGATAGGGAATAGAGAGAAAAACAAATGAAGAACAGTGAACAACCTAAGATCAAGTAAGTACTTTCAAACTATCTTTCTTCGGCATGTACTTAAGGAAAAACATAAAAGTATTCTGAGATCATGTAAGTGATTTTAAACTAGCCTGCATTGAATTAATTTCAGTTAGAAAACATTTAAAAATAGTTCGAACAGCTTAAGATCAGGTAAGTTCTTCTAAACTATCCTTCTTTCAGCATATTCTAGAGGAAAACACTGATGATCATCACAATGAGCAATCTACATCAGGCTAGTACTTTGAAACCAACCTGCTTTAATATACTCAGTAAAGAGAACTTTCAAATAAATAAAACATAGAAAATAAAGCTTTCAGTAAGAGTAGGGTACTGTTGGGAGTAAGTCCTAGCTCTATGTTTGCTGTTCCTTATCAGAGAAAGTAAACAAAGTGAAAACATTAAAGAAAATAACAATTGACAGTGAGGAACACATCACCATTGACACAAATCAGGATCCCATAAATCAACAACTTGTATTTGATGTTCAAACCAGTTACAATCAGCAAGCCCGGTGGGTCTCTACAACTTCAAACTTCTCATATCAGCTTATTTATCTTCAAATTGGACACAGGGAATTAGTAGCTTCAAAAAAATATTACATGCATTCAGATGTCTAGAGACCAACATTTTCTCATCTTCTACAGAAGTATTTATAGAAAAATGAGGAGGTGGGAGGATTTCCCAGGGGTCAAGTATCATTAATTATTTAATCATTTCTAACTCTGCTTCATAAATTTGTTTCTTCCTTTCGAGGCCTAATGATCGAAAATATCTGCTTCTGGACTTTTCTTAATCTTTTTAAAATAGTTTTTCCGACAATTAGAGATAAGATCTTTGATTTGTATTAATTGTTCAGCTGTCTTTAGGTAAACACCTCTTGTTCAGGTAATGACTAAGCTTTCTTTGATTTCTGGGAGGCTGTAGGTGTCTTTAAGAGTTGTAGAGGGTTCGATTGGCCTCTGCTTATGGCGGTGGAGGCTTTCTCGGCTCGACAGATGTCTTTGTATTTCCTTAAAACACCTTTAATTTACTTGAGATCTATGTTTTAGGTCTTCAATCTCTTGTTTCTGGTGTGTTTTGTCTTCGACACTGATACTTTTTGATCGGTGCTTGATTAACTGTGTTTTTTTTGGTGCGCAGGGCCGTATAGGGATCAAATGGCATCAATGCCTCATGAATCATTGATAAAACTTGAATTTTAAACCCTGCGAATGATTTCTCTGGTGAATCGAAGGCGGGAGGATCATCACCCTTAGCCTGCGAATTTTCTTCAGCATGGCGAAAAAACCATTAAATCCTGTAAAAATACAAACAAATGTTATAAAATCCTGCATGTGTAGGTTGACTGCTTCAGAAGGCACGTGGAGGGAGCATGGCTGTTGGATGGCATCATCCAACGGTCGAGATTGATCAGAGGAATTCAAAGGCAAGGCAGAAAAAAAATTTAAATCAGAGTCGTCGATCGCGCAAATATTAACGGTCAAGAGCGGAGGCGAAAAGTCAAAGCAGATAAGTCTTTTTTGGAAAAATGGAGAAAATGGATAAAAACCTTTGTTTCAGGCAAACATAGTAAAAAATCAAGATCGGGAATCGGGACGATCGTGGGCCGTCGGATGAAAGCGGCCCAAGCGATCAACAGCGGAGATCCCACGATAAAAACCTTATAGAACGCGCTTGGACTTCAGATTTTCAATAAAATCCAGATGAATAAAAATCTCGGGTCCGGAAATGCTGACTGAACGAGAAATAAGGGTGATGAATTTTGGGTCGTTGATATGCAGATCAGATCGACGGTGGAGATGCTTTTAACACTGCGTTGTACCCTGAGTTATCTCACGGGCATCTTCAGAGAGCGATCACCGTTCGATGAGCGGCCTTAGATCAGACGATGTACGTCAATATCGCTCTGAGTCCACGTCCGATCTTTAACGCACGATGAACGGTGGTTTTGTGAATAGTTCCTAGGCCATGCATCAACTGATGAATGGAATCGCTACTGATCGGGAAAAAATCGCCCTCCGCTTGAAAGTGGTGTGATGGATTCTGCCCGATTTTTGCTACGGTGATTGGCTGGCGGGGACCACCGGGTTGATAGGTTGTGTGCCGTCCGATCTTTAAATCAGATCGACGGTGCGGAGCGACTGAAAATATAAAAAAAGGTTTAAAATATTAATTTCAACGCAGCCTGGCGCCCAACTACGGGGCCAAGGGTTATATGAAGGGTAATATGACCGGGGGTTTAAAGAGGGGGGTGGCTAATCGAAATTGGGCAACGCGATAAGCGCTTGGAAGACTGGCACTCGGTTCCATTATTAGGGCGTATGAGGAGGTAAAAGACTCAGCCCAAAGGGGCTTAAGTCTATAATAAGAAAAATGGGTTTTAAATGATTTTCAAGGAGTTTTGAGGATTCCAATAAGGCCAGAAAGGAGTTTTAAACTATGCAAGGTGGATTACACAAAGGGGAAATGAGGAAAAATGGAAATCAGAGGAAAATGATGGGGAAAAAGAGAGTAAAAATGAAGGTTAGTTTCTGAGATGGAGGGAAAAGGAAAATGGATTTTTTGCAGCAGTCTCTCTTTGAAAACATCAGTATTTTCTGGGCTCTGAAATGGGAACGGTAATGAAAAAGTTTGAAACAGAGGAGATGATGTCTTCAAGAGGCTTCAAGAGATAAAATTTGTGCATAAAAACTATTTCTTGAAGGCTCCAACAATGTTTTGGCCACCTTTTGATAGAACAAATTTGATAGGTGGCCAATAGTCTCGAAAAGGGACATTTTTCCATTTCCAGGAATGCGCGCTTATTGGGCTCCAGTGCGCGCAGAAGGCATTCTTCTCAAAGGAAAAAGTTCACATTCGGGCATTTATGACTAGTTCAATCTTGAATTGCTCCAAACCTTAGATATTCTTAATATTTTTGATTCCATAATGTATCCCTGTCCTGTAAATCCTTGGGCTCGACATTACTTGATGTCGTTTTCTGCTGTACGATTTTCCAGTGTTAACAGTTTCCTCCTAATGTGTGAGGTCTAGGAAGAACTGTATAGCCGAAATACATTATAGTTTCTTTTATGTATCGTACGCAGAGAGAGAGAGAGAGAGAGAGAGAGAGAGAGAGAGAGAGAGAGAGAGAGAGGCTTGCATGTAGAAGAGACAACAACTTGCATCGGTTCCGAGATAACCACTGCCTAGGGGACCCCCTGCAAGTAGAAAAAATATACAACATTGATTGCAAAATTTCAACGAGGCAGGCATGTCCCATGCTCGTGATGCTATGGCTAGTTAAAAAAAATTGACAGATACATGTGCTGTCTGTGTCACTACTGTGGTAGTGATGTTGGTGGTTGTTGACGACGATTGCTGACGCCCTCAGGGGAATTTTTTATTTGAATATAGGTGGAATGTGGTACCCATATGCATAATCTTGGTATGAAAGATCACTGCACAATGTACGCATATGTACTGGCTGGGACCTTCCCGTGTAAGCATTGTTGTCAGAGACGCTTATAAAGGCACGAGTCTTTGACGGATCTTGATCAAAGTATGGTTGTAAGGTACGATACCATCGTGACATGAAAGATTTTGCTGTAGTCGAATGTCAAGAGGATCGATGACATCTATGGACAATGATGTCTCCCATAGTGCCACCCGAGGATACCCCTGTTCATGGGGAGGGGTCATCCAAGGTACCAATTCCTTTTTGGAAAAGAAGTGTTGATGTCAACAAAAAGGAAGCCTTAATCGAACCATAATGGGTTTAACATAGGCATGTTGGTGAGCGGTGGCTGAAAATGGATGATGGAGATTCAATGGCCCGAGGTCGAAGTATATTTGAGCAGCTTGGTGGTAGTCATAGGTATTTTCTCAAGGGAAAAAATCCCTGGAGTCGGTAGGACTTCCAGGCCAGGTATAAACTGGCTATGATTGTTGTAATGGTGCGTGTATGGAGGGTATGAAATACTCTGACCAAGGGAGATGGGGGACTGCTGCCATGGGAGGAAAAAGTGCAATATGAGGGCGAAGAGGTGAAGGGCATTATTTGTGCTTTTTGTACAAAAAGAATGAAATAACGAGGTTTGGTTTGTACAAAACACAGAGACGGGTACCCCAAAACATGAAAGAGGGTCGCTCACTTGATGGTGTGAGGACAGTGTTTTGCTGGGGGTAGGGGTCCCATTGGCTGGTCTCATGTGTGGGGTTGATGAAGCATAATATGTCTCATATGGATTAATGCTAATGGAGGTATGGTGGGCCAAATGCGGTGCGCGGAGGTGCGCTTTCATTTTGCTTGTACAACCCGGTCGTCCGGGAAGGGGGTTGAGTTGGAATGGTGAACTTGACCTTATGCATGATATATGGATGGGCATGAGGTGCTTCTTGGACTAAAATGGTATGGCCATGGTGTCACTTTGTGGAGTGATGTATGGTCTACTTGAGATGACGATCGCCATGGAGGGGAGGCTATACCAACCACCGAGGATGTTTGTCATATGCAGGGTGGGGTGATGATAAACGTGGTCGGGTATGAGGACCCTAGGGTTTATTTATGATGGAGAAATGATGTCAGGATATGAAAAGTTTTTGGGACTCTATCATGCTGTGGGTAGAATGATACCTACTCCAGAACTTTTGGTGGTGATTGTTGTGAATGGTTTGCAGGTTCTTCCAGTAAAAACAACTACCTTAAGTGAAAGCATCTCCTTTTCATTCAATATTATTGAAAAACATGAATTTTGGAAAGGAAGATGGGAGGGTGCGTACCTGTCGATGCTTGAAAAAATATTTCTTTGGAAAGAAAATGTGGGGCATCGCTTTCGTTGTCATGGTATACTGATTATGGTGCAACTTACAGTTTGCAGAATGGACTTTCTGATCTCGTGTTATTGACCTCCGAATTTTTGGAAAAGGGCGATAAATAAGGGATTATGGCCTTAATCCTATTCATTTGTACTTGTTGAGTTTGGGAGATAAGAGGTGGTAGCAGAGCCTTTCTTGCCATTGCAGTTAGCCTATGTACCGGGGATTAGTGATATTATGCCGAGGTAACTCTCATGATGTCCTGCATTTTGATTTTTCCAGTTTGGTGACTCTGGGGGCTGTACAAATTAGGTTTGTACGACCTCAAAGGGGATTTTTTTCCCTAGATTGCGCGGGTGATCTAGGGAAATAGGTGCCCCCCTTACGCATATTTCTTAGGTACAGCTGCGCGAAGGTGCGCTGTCCTTACCTCTTTGCGCGCAAGGGTGCGCTTGTAAATGAAACAGGTGCGCAAGGGCACTCCTGTCTGAGAGACAGGTGCACAAGGGTAGTGTTTTTTGAAAAAACTTGGGTTTTTTGCTGTTCATAATGATTTTTCTCCTTTGTACTGATGGGTTCCTGTTGCTTGGCATGTTAGTGTAGAGAGAGCGAGATTGGCCCGAGATCTGGACTGCTCTGGCTGTTGATGCTGGGGCGCAACATCAGTTGGCCGCATGGGACCTCTTGAAATTTGCTTAGAACGAGTGCCTTCGGTCACAAGACCGATTGCTACGTTATATCATACGGCATTTGCACCGGAGGTGAAACATCTTTGTCCTGAGGGGGAAAAACTTGATTATTCATCCGGAGATGGATATTTAATTTGTGACTGGATTACTGCCTCAGGGAGAGGCACTGAGGTATCCGCTTCCTGATGGGCGGGTGAACATGGACAGGTTCCGATGGCGTCATTGCGGTGGTGTGCCTGTGATTGAGGGGTGCATCAACATTGCCTCAGTGAAAAATGTGGCCAAGTTGTGTGCCCTAGCTATTATTGTGCGACTGGAGGGGTCGTTTGCGCCACATCGAGCATCGAGCCCACAGGTGGGAGTTTTACGCCACTTGAAGAATGGGAATTTCTTCGATTTTGCCCATTTCTACATTGATGGTATGGTGAAATATTCGACATGTTTCCCTCGAACGCATCGGGCGTGGGTATGGGGTTTTTAAACCAATTGACTTTCCCTGATGGTAGAAAGTCTTTTGATTCGATTGCATAGATCTCTGGTTCAGTTGTATTGTCTGGACTGACTACCTTCCTGGGAAGAAACAGTGATCGGTGATGCATCGCATCCCATGGGTAATCAGGCTCCGTCATGGTTTCTAGAATATCCTCATCCGAATGAAAGAGGGTCTCGAAGGGGGAGTGTTCCCCCGTAGGTTGAGACTGAATGGGGGTAATCCTGGTGGAGCTGCTTGAGAAGCACGACAAAGACTTCATCGTAGATGTGGTGGAACCAGATGCCATAGATAGAGTGCAGACAGGCTGGGTCTATAATGTCGTGGGGCCAGCTACTCTTGTAGGTGCAACTGTCTCAACACATATGGTAGATGAGCAGATAGCTCGAGTCATGGTTCTGATGCATGATGTCATGAACCGTATGTGGTGTGTTATGTTGTTGGCATGTGGAGGGGGAAGGATCTCCCTAATTGGCCGTCTTTCAGATGGCCCCGATGGGGTGGACGTATTAGTCACATCCTCTTGGGTCATTGAACTGTTCACAGAATCCCAGTTCGCACCATCTTCCTGGGAGAGGTGGACAATGGTCGATCACATACAGTCTAAGGCTGTGAGAAATCTTGGTATGTAGTGGCAATGATGTACTGGGTGGTTATCCCCGCATATCTAGCATGAATATGGAACATCCATGTTAGCATAGTACACTACATGAACTAGGTACCATCTTTGGAACATTTCCAAGGCTGGGTAGTCAATGACGAAATCATCAAGTTCATCGCAAAGGACACACCTTTTGACTGGGGGAGGTGGTATAGCAGGGGGTCGTTCGGGTGACCGTTGTTCTTCTTGTAGGTATAAGATGATGCACGCCTCGTCATTAATGGACTGGATGGAGGGATCCTCTTGATAGGATCGCTCGATCGCATGTAAGGCGTCCCTATACCATGGTATTTCTAGACAATGGTGGGTATAATGTTCATAGGTGTCACAGAGGGCGCATGCATGATTGGTACGCAGCGGTTTTCCTGTAATTTTGGTGGCAAGTTCCTTTTTATGGGAATGTCATTTTGAGGTGCCTGCCTTGTAGCTGAGGAGTGGTTTTAATTCGTCCAACTTCGGGCATATGTGAGTAGGGTGTCCTATGACATCACATATAGCGCAGGCTGATGACTCCCTCTGCATGGTGGGGGTGACCACTTTCTTTCCTTTCTTGGCGATTTTCTTTATCGTGGTCACCGGTTCACAGTGGGGATTTCCCTTACGGGGGCGGTTTCGACTGCTACTTGGGTAGGTTGGGGCTTCTCGGGACCGAGAGGCTTTAACCCAAACGCAGTGACGTTGGTAGCTGGCATTCCTGGAGGGGGAACGAGATACCACACTGGGAATTCCAATGATATGTTGGGTAGTACCAGTGTTGCCAAGACCTGTTGGGAGGTGAAGCCAGGAGGTGGGTATAGGAAAGGAGTTTGGGAGGCGACATAGAATAAGGAGGCTACAATAGCTGATGCCTCGATGTCGTTACTACTTGAGTCTGTGTCCTGACTAACCTCGGTTCTTGATGTGGACATCATGCACACCGGGGCCGCTGTGGCATCGGGTGATACCTTAGGGATAATAGGAGGATCTCCTAGGAATGAGCCTAGGACAGACGATGGTTTGAATTTTCC
>JAXQQM020068475.1:0-79452 GCA_034641835.2 Pinus albicaulis | reverse complement strand
TTTGTTATAGCATAATTTCTCACCTTGACATGATTCATGATTGCTTTATGGCTTTTGGGCACCCATTCCTACAGACTTGGACAAATTCACTTAAAAACAGTGTAAAATCCCTCATACGCGACTATGCCCATACTTTTCCGCGTGTATACGCGAGTTCAGCTAGACTTTTCCGCGTATGCCATTAAAATGATTAAAAATATATATAAAAAATCCCTAATTTCGTGCTGGGTTGTTGGTTACTCAGGTAGTTCAACTACCCCAGCCCGTGGCCAACTGTTTCCAACTGCTGAAACTACTTGGAGGGACTATAAAAAGCCCTGATGTGTATGGCCTAAGGGAGAGAGAGAATTATTGATATTATACTCTGTTGGTATTCCCTATCCAAGTCTGATTCCCCGTGCCTCCTGCACTTTCCCAGTTCATTATAGGAAACCTTTGTTTCCTTGAGATACACATCCCTTTATATGTTATCTCGTATGCACCAGTTTGGAAGGAGTCTTAGCGAGGCAAGGGCTGGACGGATCCGGACGACGGTCTGCGAAGGCCTTGGAAGGATCAGGTGATCTCTCCACTTGATTACTTTTGTACGTACTATTTCTAATACAGAAGTATCATGCTGTTCCCGAAATAAACGTGTTAGTGTATGCTTTTATGTATGAGAATATTTGTTATACAAGCATTCGTTATGATTTATTTAATGTTTTATATGAATCTCACTGACATTTAGAGTAGATATATGATGTACAACCAGTCCTTTGTGTTTGTTTCTTCTTGTTTTTCAGGTTAAGAAGGAAGGACGGTTGCTGGGGGTTTGAACCCTGCGGGATCTTCTTCAACCGTAGGACCTACGGGTAACCTTCTCATTCTACTCTATTTAGTTTTTCTGAATGTGCATGGTTGTGTGAGTCTCTGTTAAGTAGCATGCCCCTGCTCTGTGGAGGTTGTAACCCAACGAACCTCTAGGGTGAAATTCCCCGAAACAGAACTGGCGACTCCGCTGGGGATCACATTCTTGTGATTCTCCTGTTGGGTTGTTTCAGTTGTTTGGTAGGTTGCCGACATTTTTAACTTTCATTTGCAGTCCAGTTTACTTTCTTGCAGTCAGTCTGAAGTCCTGGTGTCTTTTCCAAGCTTGTCCTTTTTGTTTTTTCATTATTTTCCTTTGTATACACGCTTTTTTTTGCACACAGTCGCGTATACACGCAATTTTGTCTAAAGGAACCCGCGTATACGCGATTTTCCCTTAGCACAGACGCGTATGCACGCTGGTTGCATAGCTGTGAAGTAGCGTATACCTAGGCAGATTTTGAATTTTTGGGTTTATTGACTTTTTGGTCCTTTCTGGCTGTGGAGGCCTGTTTCTACAGTGTCTCTGTACTTACCGGAGTGTGAAGGAAGTGGTTTCATGTCTTTTCTCTCTTTCGTTTGAGTGAAAACTAGTCTTTTTGGCAAAGTGTTGTTTCTGGTGCTAGCACTTCTGGATTGAGTTCCAAGATCGCTTTCTGAGCATTCTTGGCTGTTCTGCTTTATCAGAACAGAGAGCTTCTGCTCACTTACTCGCTCCTATCTTTGTGTTGTGCTTCGCATTATGATTTTTGCTTCGTTTTTTGATTGGTTTTCTTGAGTTCCATAGGCTAGGTTTTGTTGCAACTTTTGAAGAACTTTTCTAGCTTCTTTGGAGTTTTTGTTTGCGACGAGTTTGCACTATTTGTCTAGGCTGAGTGGCTGAGTTTTCTGGTCTTCTTTTGCTCTTATTGATCTTGCTACGAGTTAGCCTTATAAGGTTTGGGAGCATTCTTGAAGTTTGTGCTTGAAATTCGGTCTCGTTTGGTTTGGATTTTGATAGTTGTGCTTAGTCTTTTCGAGCTCTTTCTCTATAAAACAAAAAAGCTCAAAAAACATTTGCTTTGCTTTTTGTTTTTGCATTTCAAAGGCTTAAAAAACATTTTCACTTGTTATTTGCTTTTGTTGTTGCATTTTCATTTTCGTTTGCTACAACTTTTGAAGCTTTTGTGAAGTTTCTTGCTTTAGTTTTAGGCTTGATTTTGAGGAGGAGTTGTCACTTGATTTCTTCTTCTTGTTTTTAAGTGTTTTTGGTGTCCTTATTTTAAGAGTTCTTGATTTCGAGAATTAGCTTTCTGGACAACAAAAGAAGAGTTAAAACTGAAGGACTTTTTGGGAATTTCACTCTGCTTTAAGAGATTTGCATCTTAGGATTTACATGCTTGTAGTGATTTGCATTAGGTGCATATAATCATTTAGTCAATTTCTTAGTTTTTGTGAGTGTGAGTTTGCTATTCGAAAAGAAAAAATACAATTTTTAGTCTCATAGAACCTGTATAGAGATTGCTCTTCATCGAAAGACAAAGAACTGCATTTGCATGTAGTTAAGTTTTTATTAATTTCTTTTGCGTCAAAAACACCATACGTTTCATCTCCATATCCTTGTGACTTAATATAACAACCCTTAAAATAAGCGATTTAATCTAAAATCAACTAGCAAGTTTTTTCTAAGTGTCAATCACCAACTAGCTAGGTTGTAGGGCCTTGGAATAGGTGAGTGGAGAGTTAACTCTCCAAGGCCGCTCAAACAAACATAGAAGTTGATTAATTGAGCGAAATCCAACTCCGTGAGGTGGACTGGAAAAGCTCTCATCCGAGAGTCAAGTGCGAGGGGAAGTGAAGGTTGAGAAGAGGGATACCCCCCCTCCGATTAGCTGAATCTGACCTCAAGACCGTTCCGCCCAGCTTCTGATACGGATTGGTGTCCATAGTTGCCACTCCTAGGTTCCACACAGGTGACTGCGGGGGGGAATACCCGTGGTACCCGAGGCAGACGTCGCATCACTTTCAGCAGTACTTCTGGGGGGTGCCCTTGCGAAGCTTGGGTGCTTGAGCCGGCAAAGGCTGTCGTTAGGAGGTCGGCGTAACTGTTTCTGATACCTTCGCTAGTTGTTCTGGGCCCTAATCATCCCAGATTGCTTTCGGGAGGTCCTATACTTCGCTTTCCTGTATTTTGGTGTCCGGTCCTCATCACCCAGAGCGAAAATACTTGGAGGTTGTTTGCTTGACTGTATCTCAGGGATTTTTATTTTAGTGAGTGCTCTTTGCTCCTAGCTTGCCTAGCTTTTCACTTTTTTGAGTCTAATTTAAAAAATCTATAAAAGTGGCTGATCAAGCGCCTCGACGTTCGAGGAGAATCCGGGGGTTATCTCCCGAGAGTGCAGAGCCTTCTTCGAGAAGGCGTAGGAGCGATTTAGTAGGTGGTTACCACCCTGTGGATTCTGACGCTGTGGAGAGAGATCCTCCACCAAGGTCTGAAGGTTTCGTAGCTGATTCTGGTGTCGGTCCCGAGAGGAGCGTTCCGCTCACCTCGCGAGTGTTGTTTCCTCAGGAAGAAGATTTTCAGATAGAAGATATACCTGAGCCTCCTGCTACAGGTCCATCTCCTCTTCCTCCTGATTATCCGTTTGTTGTTCAGTACATCGGACCGGAGTCTGAGAGACCGCTGGATCTTCCGTATCATTCTTATCTTTCGATGGCCACGACTGGGAACGCGGCTTCTACCGTGAGTGCTGCAGGCATTCAGACTCCTGCTTCTGTTGAAGCAGGGGGCACTATTGCTTCATCTTCGATTGCTTCTAGTGTTGCTATGTTTGGCTCTGGGTTCACCCAAGCACATGCTTCCCATTCTGGTCCCTTTTGTTCAGGGATGTCCATTAGTGGAAATTCCTCTTTTTCCTTTACTGCTGCTTCAGCTGGATCTATGCCCATGTCTAACATGGCTAGTGGATCAGCTTCGTTTCAGGGTTTCCCCTTTGGGACTGGACACATTCCTAGTTCCAATCCTTCTTTAGGGTCGTTTCCGTTTACGTCCCAGACCCAGAGTTTCAACCCTTGGTCTGAGGGGCAAAGTTCGACTACTTTTATGGGATGGAATCCTGTCTTTACTACAGGGGGGGCAGGGAATCAGTTTTACGCAGGTCATCAAGGGAATGCTTCTTTCCCTTCATCGAGTGCTTATCAGTCCTTTTCTCCTCTGTCTAATGCTTGGAACCCCTATCAGGGGCTTTCCTCTTCATTCAATACTTCAGCGGGGGGAACTGGTCTGGGCTTTGGTAACTCGGCGTGGGGAGGAGGTTCTTCTCCGTTTTCTACGAGTCCTTTCTGGCAACCTGGTGCCTCATCAAATCCAGGCTATTCTTTTCAGAATGTTGGGAATCCATCCCATCAAGGATGGAATCCTCAAGCTCCGCCTCGCTTACCTTTTCTGGCAACGTTAAACTTGCCAGATTTGTCGAGGTTGACTAATGACCCGATTTGTTATATTCCGGGGTGGTCTCCGGTCCCGACCAAACTTCCTTCAGACATTCCAAAGTTTGAAGGTAAGAATGGAGAGGATCCGGCGGACCACATCACCACTTTCCACTTATGGTGCTCTTCGAACTCCCTGATCAATGACTCGATTAGGTTGAGATTATTTCAACGCACCCTAACTGGAAATGCTGCCAAATGGTATATCGAGCTCACTGGGGGCAGTTTCGCCACATTTGGAGAACTGGCCGTCACATTTCTAAACCATTTTCAGTTGCCTGTCAGATATGAGGCTGGGACCGAACTCCTGGCTAATTTTAAGCAGGATGAGGCAACTCACATTTCTGATCATATTCAGGAATGGAGGAGAAGGAAGAGGCTTATCAAAGCCCATATTCCAGGTGAATTCCTTCTCGAGTGGTTTTTGAAATCTCTGTAGTCAGATATTTCAAAAGATGTATCCCTATCTGGGGTATTTTCTGAGGAGCAGGCCATTTTTAGGGCCCAGCAGTTAGAGTTGATCTATTCGCAGTCTGGGGTTCTTTATAAGTATTTGCCCAATGCTCCTCGCTCCAAATTAGATCTGCAGTCAGATATTTCGAAAGATGTATCCCTATCTGGGGTATTTTCTGAGGAGCAGGCCATTTTTAGGGCCCAACAGTTAGAACTGATCTATTCTCAGTCTAGGGTACTTTATAAGTACTTGCCCAATGCTCCTCGCTCCAAATTGGATTTATCGAAAACTAAACCTGGTCCGCATGGTGACGGGCTTGTTGGATCGGTTAGTAGTAGTGCAGCCAGCCTGCTTAATCAACTGCAGCATTTGTCTTTACAATCTGCTCCTTCTGGTCAGGCTGTGCCTGCTGATTCATCACCTTCCCAGTCTTTGTCCATTAATGCTGTCCAAGCTTCTGATCCCAAAGGAAATCAACAATCCGATGGGAAGAAGAAGGGATGAAATAACAAGAAGAAGGGCAAGAACGGGAAGGGCAATGCAAATAAAACCAACGAGCGTGTTGGTGAGGGTCAAAAGGAGAAAAAGAAAGTGAAGTTTCCATGCAAGCTTTGTGTTGGAGACCATCTCACACACCTTTGCCCTAAAATTCAGGATGCTCAGCGCCTGTTATCCCAGCAGGGTTCTTCTAGTTCCCAGGCTGTGTTAACAAACCCTTTTCCCCAAGGGCAACAATTAGTTGTTGGCGCGAACCAAAATCCTGGGGCTTCCTCTGGAGGCACCCAGGAAGGGGAAATTCCATCGAACATTTTCATGATGAGTGCTCACGCGGATATCGCTACGAGATCCCATGATTATGGCGGAGAAGAGTCTTCAAAAGCTAAGGATACTCCTGATGCTATTGAGCCGCTTCACATTATGAAGCCTACTGTTGAGTCTATGCCTCGGATGCCCAAAGCATCTTCTAAACGATCGACGATTAATCCAAATGCTAGGGCTGCCCAGAACTACTCGATTGTGGAAGATCTGGCACAGAGTCCTTGTGCTATGTCGGCTTTAGAGGTACTCCAGTCTTGTCCGGCTCAGCGCAGTGCTTTGCTCACTGCCATTGGGGCTATTGATCCAAAAAATTCTCTTCTAATTACGTTTGATATGACTAATTTTAAAAAGAGACTCCCCCATCACATGGCTTTTCACATTAAATCGTCGTATCGAAAGACCAATATCTTTTGAACGGTGGTCGATGAGGGTGCTTCCACATGCGTGATGTCTCTCACATGTTGGAAAACAATTGGATCTCCCAAAGCTGTTCCATCTAGCACTGTTCTTACTGCGTTCGATGGCCATTCTCACAGACCCCATGGTATTGTCCCAGCTTTGCCCATCTGTGTTGGGGGCAAAACTGTCAACATAGAAGTTGAGGTAGTGGATGCAGCCTTGGACTACAACCTTCTGTTGGGGAGGAACTGGATTTATGAGATGGATGCTATTGCATCCTCACTATTTTGAATTGTATGTTTCCCCCACGAAGGGAGGATCGTTACAGTGGATCAACTGGACTGTCCTCCTGTAGACCTGGATGCGCCTTCTGACTCATCTATTCCTAAGTTGGATAATACTAAGGCGCCTATTGAGAATCTAGGAGTTGGAATGTATTCTTTCCTGATGGGTACTTTCGATCTTCCTCCTCCTAAGGTTCATATTAATGCTATTTCATCCTCCAAGGCTCCCCTTCGAAGAGAGTTCTTCCGAACTCATTATTTTTCGGACCCTTGGACCTTACCTTCCCCTACTGCCACATTAGCGGAAGGTCAAGTGGGTGGAATGGCATTCTTGATTTCTGCAGCTGAGATTGCATATCAGTCCATTGTTGACTCTGCAGAAACCGTCCCAGCTCCTCTTTCACCGGAAGAGTTGGATGGTGATGTGGCTCCGGCTTGGACGCTTACTTCTTCTTCTGCCCAGGATTGTCTAGATACCACTCTTCCATCTGAAGAGGCCATCCTGGAAGCGATGACAGGTATAGATAGATCGTGGGATGATTTGCATCATCGGTCTTACTTCCTACCTGACTTGAGCGAAGTCGAAACAAGTTTTCCAAGTCCTCAGTTTCCTGGACCTGTTCACCCAGTATTGAACCCTTTGGCACCAACACAGGTATATGCTGAAGGGAACATGGCTATGATTTCTCCTACTATCCCGGTGAACATCTCTAGAGATCCCAATATTATCAAGAATGTCTTCATTGGAGCTGAATGTTCCCGTGAGGAGATTCAAATCTATACCGAGCTCTTCAAAGAGTATAGGGATGTATTTGCTTGGTCTTATGAGGAAATGCCTGGCATAGACCCATCTATCATCCAGCATGAGATCAAGACGTATGAAAACGCTAAGCCGGTCAGGCAAAAACTTCGTCCGGTTAATCCTAGGAAGGCAGCAGCCATCAAAGCTGAAGTTGAAAAGCTGCTTAAGGCGGGATTCATTTTCCCAGTTCCTCTGACTGAATGGGTTTCAAATCCCGTTCCGGTAGATAAAAAGCAAGGAACGATTCGAGTGTGCATCGATTTCAGAGACCTAAATAAGCCATGTCCTAAAGACAATTACCCCACACCATTCATCGATCAGATCATTGACGAGTGTGTCGGTAACGATATTTTCTCCTTCATGGATGGATTTTCTGGATATAATCAAATTACTATCCGTCCTGAAGATCAACATAAGACTGCTTTTATTTGTCCCTGGGGTACGTTTGCATACAAGAAAATGCCTTTTGGTCTTAAAAATGCTGGAGCTACTTTTCAGCGGGCCATGTCCTACGCCTTCCACGACATCAAGAAGATTATCGAGGCATACTTAGATGATCTAGCTGCTCATTCTCGAAAGAGGATGGATCATCCTGGTCACCTCCGGAAAATATTTGAAAGATGTCGTTTTTATAAAATTCGATTGAATCCAAACAAGTGCGTTTTCGCGGTTACATCCGGTCGGCTTTTGGGATTCATTGTGTCGAGGGAAGGGATAAGGGTAGATCCCTTCAAGGTTGAGGCAATACTTCGGTTGCCTCCCCCGTCTTCAATCCGTCAGCTTCAAATTCTCCAAGGGAAGTCTAATTTTCTTCGGAGGTTTATCGTCAACTATCTTTGAGATTACAAGGGATATATGAGGCTTGTTGAAGAAAAGGAGTTCCTTTTCTTTGGGACGACTACGCTCGCTCGTTCGATGCTCCGGGATAGGCATTGACCTGCTGCTCCATCTTGAGTCCACTAGATTACGTGAGAGAGATTTTCTTTTGTGTGCAGGCTACGGCGAATCTACCATTGGTATGGTTAGAAGTTCGGGAGGATGATGCTCTTCTTGACATGTTATTTACTACCTTAGTCGAGGAGCGGTAGGACTTTGACTGCGATACACTCAGGTAAATTAGCAAGCGATTCGTGCGTACGGCGGCTGCGGCATTACATTATTCTTGAAACTTATGTCTTGGCGAGCACATGATGATCCATTTTCGGTTGTCCTCGGCGAGCGAAGTGATTGGGGGAAAATATAATAGATGGATTGTGATATTACAGGAATTCGATCTGGAGTTCATGTCTGCCAAATCCAAGAAGTCATTAGTGTTTGCGGAATTGATCTCCGAGTTGCCTTGTGGAGAGGAGATGATGTATGATGAGTCCTTTCCGGACGAACACTTGTTTCTAATCTCTCCACAAGATCCTTGGTATGGGGATATCATTGTGTATCTCCAGACTGCGAAGTTTCCCTCTTCTTTTTCGAAAGATGAGCGTCGTAAGCTGCGTCACTTGGCCAAGAATTATCTGATTATTGGTGATGCTTTGTACTGTCGAGGGGTTGATTCAATCCTAAGACGCTGCTTAACTTTCGAAGAAGCTGAGGCTGTGCTCATTGATTCTCACGGTGGAGCTTGTGGGGGTCATTTATCAGGGCTTGCTACAGCCCAAAAGATTTTGCGTGCTGGCTACTTCTGGCCCTCGATTTTCAAAGATTGTATTGAATCGGTCAAGAAGTGTCATCCTTGTCAGGTGTATACTCGAAAAATGCGCGCTCATCCAGCTCCGCTTTTTCCAGTCGTTACTGTCGGACCCTTCACAAAGTGGGGTATGGATTATACTACTTGTAACCTGCCTTCGGCAAAAGGTCACAAGTACATTATCGTAGCAGTAGACTACTTTACGAAGTGGGTCGAAGCTATGCCTACTTTTGGGAACGATGGTGAGACTGCAGCTTTGTTCCTTTTCAACCAAGTTATCGCTCGTTTTGGTATACCTAGAGAGATTGTCACTAACCATGGCAGTCATTTTCAGAATAGTATGATGGCTGAGTTGGCTCTCAAATTGGGTTTCCGGCAGGAACATTCATCTCCATATTATCCTCAGGCCAATGGGCAAGTGGAAGCCGTGAATAAATCCTTGAAGACAATTCTTCAAAGGACGATTGATAAACATAGATCCAACTGGCATATTATGCTATATCCTGCACTTTGGGCATACAGGACGTCAGTGAAAACTGCAACTGGCTTTACTCCGTTTCAGTTAGTGCACGGGGTGGAATCCGTATTTCCTATTGAATGCAAGATTCCTTCTCTTAAATTAGCTGTTGAACTTCTTCCTGACACTTCTAGTCTGGCAGAACGGCTTCTTCATCTGGAACATCTCGATGAGCAGCGTTGAGATGCCGCCACGATGAATGAAGCGCATAAAAACCGAGTAAAAGTTCAGTACGATAAGGCGGTCAAGCCTAGGGTCTTTTCGGAAGGTGACCTTGTTTTGGTCTATGCCCAAGAAAAAGATGCCTTGGGGGAAGGAAAGTTTAAATCGATGTGGTATGGCCCCTATATCGTTAAAAAAGTCCTTAAGAAAGGAGCATATACCTTGGTTGATTTCGAAGGGAACGAGTTGCCGGAGCCCCGAAATGGGCTCTATTTGAAGAAGTATTATGCCTAGGCTTCGGCCTGGCATGTTGCTTTTGTATATAATAGTTTTTTGCTTTGTACATATCTGATTGATTTTCGATTTTTGATGAGGTGGTGATGTTTTTTGATCTGCTTTGGTAGGTTGTGTTGGATGTTATGAGTCATTTTGGTTTCGCCGATGGTGCTAGTAGACACACCCGGAACTTAGCTTCCGCGGCTTGGGTGCTTCATTATCCTTCCAGTCAGCTGTTGGTATCAAGAGGGGTCTACATTGGTCCTGCTTCCAATAATGTAGCAGAATACACTGCGGTCATTCATCTACTCTCGGAGGCAATATCTTTGGGTGTTGATTCGTTGGTAGTGTTCTTGGACTCTCAGCTGGTGGTGTCGCAGTTGAACAACACTTATCGGGTACGAGATCCATTTTTATTACGATTTTTTTTTAGGGTACGTTTGTTACAAAGGTCATTTCAATTTTTAACATTCATTCATATTCCTCGAGCTGACAATTGGTTTGCTGACTCATTAGCTAATCAAGCTTTAGATTGGCATATTAATCATTCAATACAATAATTTTTAATCATCAAAAACATCATACATTTGATACATTTATCACATCACATCAAATCTCGCTGTATATATATCATCGGAGTGTCAAAAACTTTACAAAATTTGGATCCATAATATCGTACAAAACTTGGGCTTATGCCCCATCATGTTCAGTCTCAAAAAAGAATATACAATCATAAAATCTGTCTACTCCTGAGGTCCCTGTCCAGCAGTCGTGTTCCTATAGAATGTAACTGCAGTGGCCACACGGCGGAATAATCTAACCCAGTCTCGGGGTACTCCGACTACCCGTCTCTGGATGGCTTCAGGCAAGTCCTCCACGACATCCATAGGAATTTGGCGGGTTAATCCCTCCAAGTTTCTCTGCACGGCCTGGAGTGTCCTGTCTGAGTCCACTGTCTCTGCCTCGCCCCTGCGACGCTTATGGCGTGGGAGACCCTCAGGTCGAACTGGTCCAACATCTGAAACATAATCATTTTTAATTGTCATTCATTATGAATCCAATCAAAAACATGTTTGTTTTTCATTTTTTCATTCATATTTGAAAAAATTCAAAAAAAATCATATAAGTCAAAAATTCTTTGCAAAACTTACCGACTGCTCCCCATGCTGTGCCAGGTGGAAGTACTAGATCTGGATCTCCTCGGAAATCCATCTCGGCATAGGGATAGTCGTCTACTGCGATGATCTGTTCTCCCCACCACAGGAAGAACTCATCGTCCCACGTGGTCCGGGGTACCTCGCTGCCCCCCAGTCTCTTCATCATGTCTGCCCAACGGGAAATTCTTGGGTCCCGCGGGCTGCTGATAGTCGAGATGACTCTGGGTCTCAAAGCTGGAATCCTCTCAAAGAAGAATGTTGTCAAAATGGTCCCATAGCCAAAGTGTTTAGTCTTTGCTTGGCGAATGGAGGTCAGTTGTTGTTTCATGTTCAGTAGCAGGGCTGTGCACCAATCGTACAAGTGAGTCAAACACTCTACAGCTATACTCATTTGCATCCTGGATGCCTGATGTAGTGAGGCAGATCCTGCCACTCTGCTGATGGTGAAAAGGAGGATCTTCATGTGCAAATCCCTGATATCCCTAATTGCAATCTGTGTTCCAACCTTTTTGGAATTCTCTACGCAATATACGTGGACATAATCTTCCACGGTCAACCCTCCCAGGGGATTTCCGTGCAAGTCCACTGGTTCTCCCCCCTGGAGAGTCTAGTGATGAAATATATATCCTCCACTTCAATGCGTAGTGGCATCTGATCAATTATGAAGCAATCCTGATCTGGTTCCCAGTAATTTACGAGCATTTCTAGCAACCGCACATTGCTTTTCATGTTTGGCATTTTAAATAATTTGAACAATCCGCAGTTTCGGAGGATATTTTGTGCTGCGCAATCCTGCATGACCTCTTGGTCTATTGCGCTATGCTCACGTTCCCTCCATGAAATGGTCATCCTGAGAAATTTCATCAAATTATGCATTAGCCACGCTTTTTAAGTTTCGTCCCTTTCTAGGATTGACCGGATGAAGTTTTTGCCTGACCGGCTTAGCGTTTTCATACGTCTTGATCTCATGCTGGACAATAGATGGGTCTATGCCAGGCATTTCCTCATAAGACCAAGCAAATACATCCCTATACTCTTTGAAGAGCTCGGTATAGATTTGAATCTCCTCATGGGAACATTCAGCTCCAATGAAGACATTCTCGATAATATTGGGATCTCTGGAGATGTTCACCGAGATAGTAGGAGAAATCACAGCCATGTTCCCTTCAACGTATACCTGTGTTGGTGCCAAAGGGTTCAAGACTGGGTGAACAGGTCCAGGAAACTGAGGACTTGGAAAACTTGTTTCGACTTCGCTCAAGTCAGGTAGGAAGTAAGACCAGGTCAATCCTAGAAGTTGCCAAAAATGTTAGTTATTTGCAGAAAAGAAAAGGTTGGCCTCTCTACCTCTTCTCCCGGTGTTCATTGAAGAGACCTTTAGGAAATAGGGATTATATTTTATTGGGGAGATTAATCCACCATCAAGTGGAAAGTTCAAGTGGATTCCGACTGCCACTTACTATTTTACAAAGTGGGTGGAGGAAATACCTACCAAAAAGGCTATTGACCAAGTAGTAATGAAGTTTCTGGAAGAAAACATCTTCAGCAGGTTTGGATGTCCAATCAAGATTGTAACCGACAATGCTCAGGTATTCAATTCAGTTCGATTCATTAATTTTTTCCAAACATATAATGTTATTTTATCTCACTCCACAGCATATCATCCTCAAGGGAATGGGCTAGCTGAATCTTCTAACAAGACATTGGTCAAGATTTTGAAGAAGATGATTAGTGAAAATCAGAAAAACTAGGATTCAAAATTGACATTCACTCTTTGGGAAGTACGAGTAACTACTATAAAATCTACAGGTAAGTCCCCTTATGAACTGGTTTGTGGAACTCAAGATTTATTTCCTACTCAGTTGGCTAGACCAATGATTTCCTTCCTTCAAGAAGCACAAGAAGAACCTAACGCGCTGGTGAGAAGGTTGAACAACATTATAAAATTGAGTGAGAGCAGGCACAAAGTCAGAGAAAATTTGATCACTTATCAAGAAAAGATGAAGTCTATTTTTGATAGAAAAGCAAAGGCGATTCTTTTTCAAATTGGAGATTTGGTGTTAATATGGGACACCAGAAGAGAAGAAAAGAGAAAAAACAAAAATTTCAACCCACTCTGGTATGGCCCATACAAGATTGCTGAGGTAAGATCAAATAACACATTCATTCTAGAGAATCTTAATGGAGAGACAGTACAACTGCTTGTGAATGGGCAGTATCTCAAACATTACTTCCAACATTAAGATTTTATGGTTCACCATTGTACATATCCGTATTTCTCATTGTTCATATTTCATCAAACAAAATTTGACTCCATTCCTGAAGTGAAGGTACTATTCTGTGGTTCCTAGTGTTTCGTGGAAAAAAACACTATCCCCAGGTGGAGCCAGATGTTTTGGCTCATTTGCAATATATTTATTTTAATTTTTTCAAAAATACAAAAAAAAGGTAAAAATATAAAAATATGTGTTAAAGTAGAGCTTCCCCATACTTTAACCAAAGTTGCAATGTTTTTGTAAAGACTAAAGATAAATATTTTGAAGGATCCATAGAGGTGGGACCTAGTGTCTCAGTTAATGTTCGAGTGAATAAGTAAGTGGGATCCAAGAGTTATCTTGTCAGAGTTTAAAGACAACAACCTACGAGCACAGTCAACACACGAGTTAATGGGGAGGTTGCCTCCGCAGTTGACCTCGCTGACCGACCAGCCGATCTTAGTCAACGACTAGATTCACTGCGGGGTCATGGCCCCGATGAGTGCTCCATGCCCCAAAGGCCTCCTGCGGTGACGTAATGTGCTTGTTATATGACAGCTTTCAGCCACATCACAATATCATTTAATGGTATTTTTTGATTCAAATCAAAATTTAATGTTAAGACCCTATGCCATCTATTTAAGCCTACTTATCTTTTCAAAAGATTAACTGTTATTTATTTGTATTTTTCAACCCTGTTGCATTAGTATTTTCTATTGTTTTTCGCCACCCAGAGTGTCTCATGGCGAAAAATTCATCTCTTTCCACTTCTTCCAGTCATATTCCTCTCATGGACACCGAGAGGGATATCAGAGATACCACTTGCTCCCTAGAGCATCTCCCCTTCTATCAATAGGTCTGTTTAAATGATAAATCCTATCCTGTTTTCTTCGCCATGGCCAATTCAGGCGTACTGTCTGCATGTATCCCTAGGACTCATCTTTTTCTCGAGTTTGTGCACTGGTTGGTATCCATCATTTATCTTGGTAAATGCTTTGTAATGAATTTCCTAGGAGAGAATGTTCTACAAGTGTCAGCCCAGTTAGTCCGTCAGGCTTTATGTTACCCAGAGTCTGAATCCTATGTTCAATTCACTGACGAATCATTATCATCATATTATGATAATCTGGCAGACAAGTCAATTAATAGTGAAATATCTGACCAAGACAAATGAAATGGCTCTTAAGGCAGAGAATATGTTAGGGAAGGTGATCAAGAAACTAAAATTGAAGAAATCCAACTCCAAGGCCCTAACAACCCAAAATGAGGAACTGAAGAGGATAATTGTGAAGATTGGAGTGGATCCAAATGACAGGTTTGTTGTGCAGAAATTATTACAAAGTTTAGAGTCAGAGATTTATGTGTTAAAGAAAAATTTCAAACTACCTACAGGAGAACATTCAATGGTAGAAAAGGTGGCAGAAGTGGAAAGTGAAAAGGAAAATCTTCTTCAACAGCTCTTGCAGAAAGAAGAGGAGATATCTAAGTTGAAAGAATTTGTACTTAAATTGCAAAGCAAGATTGATTCCCATTCTTGTACTATCATCATGCCATCTGGAAATCATGATCCAAAAACATAGTTATCTCAGTTAACCATTGAACTGAAAATGGTAGATAATGAGCTCAGAAAGGCACAGAGTGATCTGGAAACAGTAACAAAAATAATGCAGGCCTAGGAAGGAGAAGTTAATAAGTACAGGACAGATTGTCAAACAGCCAATGCTGAAATCAAGAGTATAAAGGAGAATTTGAAGGGAAATATAAATTTGATATAGGCTAAAGATATCATTTGGAATGAAATCATTGGAGAGATGAAAGCAGCTTGGGAATCCTTGACTACTGTATCAGAAGAGAAAAGCATTGTCAGAGTCTTTGAGGAGTAAGTTATGGTAAATAAGCAGAAGACCCTTAACAGAGCCATATGGGCAAAGAAGTTCATTGATTTCATTGATTCAAAAACTAATCAAGAGTTAGAGGAAAATGAAATTAAATATAGGATCATGTATGCTGTAGAGATTAATAAGTTGATTATTAAAAATTCTTGCAGGAAGACAGTTGAAAATAAGTTGACAAATATCAAGGAAGAAGTGAACAAATTTGATAATTTGTATGCCAAAAGAGCCAGAGCAAGATTTCCATCATGTTTGGGTCTTAAGGGTAACCTTTTATCATGGGATTCCTATGAACCATTATTGGTATTAAAAAAAACTCATTACAAAACTTAGATTCTGAAGGGAGCAACGATTATTAATTTTCTTCAGGAGAATTTTCAATTATTGTGGATGGTGAAGACTTTATTTATAGAGCGACCAACATTCAGTAGGATCACTGCCTTTAGGCTGGAGTACCACAAGTTGATCAACTCTCGAAAGAAAAATATTGAAGTGTGGAAGAAATGCAGAGCATGTATGGATGATCTACCTAATGATCCCTAATCTTCTCAGAAGGACACGTCAGCCAATAAGGAGAATGTAGCAGCAGTGGAGAAAATTCAAGTTCAATAGATAGATTAAATTTTTCGTTTTATTTTATATTTTCTAAGAGATTTGATTATAATGAGATACTTTGATGATATATAATAGGTATTTTAAGTAGTTCCAAGTAGTTTGAGAAGTTAAGAGTAGTTTCGGGAGTTAAAAACTGCTTTACATTGTATTTAAACATGAAGAAAAGAAAAGAAAAGGTTTCGAGTTTTGGAAATTTGGACTACTGTAAATTTTGTACTTAATTTTCTGATTATTAATGAATGAAGATCAAGACTCTTGCATCTTGTAAAGTTCATTTTTTTAGGATTGCTCATGAATCATGCATGAAAAACACATTTCCAGCAACATATGCAATAAAACAGTTAAATGGACTCTTATATCCCATATTTTAATCAATAAGCAACCTAAATCCAAGAAGAGAGCTGAAACAAATCAAACTAGGTGGGCTAAACAGACCTCCCACACTAGTGTAGCTAAAAATGGTGAAAAACCCCAAGACTGCAAAATTCCGGAGCAACTGCTCAAGGGACTGCACAGTGTAAGAGAGGATTTACACATAAAATAATAGGAGAACAATATATATACTCATGTATTGATAAATAATGTTTAATTACAAATATCTAATATCCTATACAAAATACAAAAGAAACCGACAAGGGTTTCTTGTCAAACACTCTATATATAAAATGTGATATTCAAGAAATGAATGAATAATCACTGCAACATTGAGGTACATAAGTTTAGAAGGCTAGAAGATCTATTATCTGATGTATAACCATTAATGTCTTCCTCCCATGAAAGGATGAACCTCTCAATTGCAAGGAAGCACTGCAACGGAGCTACCAAACCATGCAATGAACACTGCCTCCAAAATAACGCACTCCCTAGCGGAAACAGTGCTGGGAGGGTATGAGAAATGTGTGATCTGATACCACAGATCTGAAATAAGTCTAGGAGCTCTCCAAACATATCTCTCAAGTGAAGGAAACCTTCCTCCAATGAGAAACTAGCTCAGAAGCCGGGATTCCAATCCCTTCCACCGCTGCACCCTGTAGCACTGTACAATCTCCGGCAAAGATGTGCTAATGTAGATGGCTGAAGCTTGGCCTAAAAACCTGATGTGTAATGATTAATTCAAACTCTCCCAATGAGCTCCTCAAAGGAAAGATGTGGGATTCCTGCTCGGGAACACCTAGTGCTAAACAACACTGCAACTTTGCTAAGCAACAAAGCAGTAACAATTCTTGGCAGCCAAGAATAATAATCTACAACATGATGAATAATGTTGCCATCCTCTTCCTTAAATAAGATATGATTTTTCTTTCCCTTTTCCCCACTCAATTAGGTTACTTCTAACCCAAGTTACATCTCCCTCCAAAATTGCGTTATTCGTCCTTGGATTCCTCCTCCACTAAAACTATGTTGTTGACTTAGTCAAAGTAGCTTGAATTTAACCTTGTTCACACATGGAGGTGTCTTATTGAGCTAGAAAGATTCTCCTCTTTCACATTTGGAGTATTTTATTCCTCCTTAGGAGACTTATGGGTTTTTCTTCCCATTTATTCACCGACTATGGCTGTTGCTAACTCTAATGTTCCATTTAGCTTGGAGGCTAAAATTTTGGAACATTACAGTCCTCCCCTCCAAAATATTTGCTTGTCCTCAAGAAAATGCATAAGGAGAAAAAAATCTCTCCCCTCTTCCTTATGTGGCCTCCATTAATTTCCTCCATCACTGCATCAAGAGAATCTGCAAATATACTGTCATCCAATGCTTCCTCCCAAGTGTGAAAAACCAAAGTGTCTGCATCAATCAAAGGTGGAAAGTGTGAATGGAAACCTGCCAGCTATCTCATGGCCTCCAAAAAGTAGGAGTGATGATCAACATGGTGAATGAGTGCCTCCCTCACCCATGCTATCATCCAAATGAAGTGAGTCACCCTCCAACATGGCAACTCATGAAAATTCTCCTCCACCTTGTGCTCCTGAAATGTAGGTGGGCTGAATAAATGAACATGATAGGCAAGAGGGCCTATCCCACGCTATCACCCTCTCCACTTATGATAATTTTATAAGGCATGTTGATCTTGGGCTGAAACATGCTGGCCCTCTAATGGCCAGAAGAATATTGAGCCTCCAAGGACTCCTCCAAGGACTCTTCCTCCAAAATCATGAGTCATGCCAACCCAAACCATTCCATTCAAGATGAATGGCACATAATCACCACATGGCATCCAAATCAGAAAATGGATGAAGGTTATGTGCAATTTTGGATGATACATATGGTCTCTCTGGTGGATACAGCACAGTTCTTTCAACTGCTGGTGTAGAGCATCAAGTGGCAAGTGGTCCTGCAACAAGTTACAAGCTGTATATGTTTGTTCTCCCAACATGGGGAAGTGAGAATCAATGTATATTAGCTGTACATAGATAAAATTACAATACACTTTCCCAAAGTCATGTATAGATGGGCTACTATCATCATAAACGTTGGCCCTAAAGTGACCATGAAACCCAAAAATACTCTTGCTCTCATGTGGTGCAATGCACTGTTTACATATGGTGAGAAAGTACAAATACTCAATAGAGTCATCAACAAGCACATCAATGTATTTCTTACCATACATCGCGTGGGAGCTGAAAGTGAGGTCCATGTATAAGTTCCCCCATGTGGATCCCCTCATAAAAATATGCAAGAAGAAGGGGTACATATACTCCTTGGAACATTCCATCAATAAGAATACACTCCCATGTGACAGCATTGTAGGCCTTAAGAATAAGGCTCCATGACTTCTCCCTTTGACATTCCACATGCCAAATCCATCCACCATCATGCTGCTATGTGAGAAGATCATCTTCCAACATGGAAGTCTCTCATGATCCTCCAATACTGAAGGGTAGCCTCCTTGCACCATGAATGTGCCTTTCTTCTCTTCAGAAATATCATGAAAAGTATGGGAATAATTTTTTCCATACTCTCCCAAGTGCAACCATAGCAACAAAAATTTATGTTGCTGCCTCTTTTCTCCCTCATACAAGCTATGAAGTGAGATCATGATGATCAGCTTGTATGATGCCCCATACCAAAAAGTCTTTTGCTGCTCTATCACATGGGTGCCATGCCATCCAATTGGCTTTTCTCTCCATACAAAGCTTCCCTTGAACAAAAACACATCAGCAATACATGGAAGCAAGGTACAATAAAAACTAGTTGCCAAATGAAAATCGAAGAGTGAATCATAGTCCCTCTCATGGAACCAGTGCAGTGCATCCTTGGCCTGCATCAAAATAAGAAATAAAAAGTGCTTTTCCAACCACTTGTTTGCTGCTACAATCATCTCATAAGATGAAAACATGAGGTTACAAATTGGTGCCAATGGTGCACACCAAGAATCATGTGGCTTTCCCTACATCTCATCAGAAAGGTAGCCAAAATCAATGCTACAAGTAGCTGCAAGTACATCATCATATAATATACAAGAAGAGATGATTATTATTGTTACATCATGCTGCTCAAATAATGAAAACAAGCACAAAACAAAATATGAAATGATACCTCCCCCATTATGTACTTGAGATCTTGAGCTGAAATTGTTGAACTAGAAATTCTCCCTCACTCCCAATGATTAGGAAGGTGGCTGTGACATCCTCTCTATCATCATTCGGGCTATGCATCTCTCCATATGCTGATATATATCATGCTGGATGCCCTTCCAAATGAACTCCTTTATCAACTAGAAATATGCATCAAGGTGCATAGAAGAGAAGTCCTCATGTGCTGCATGTAGCAGCTTCTCCTTGAGACTAGAAGATCTAGTCAAGAAGATCCTGCCATAGGAATATATGACCACATCATCCACCATGTATCTGTCATCTCCATCCAGTTCATCAAGAATCATGCATGCACCAAGATCCTTGGAGTACTCTACCAAAAGTTGAGATCTCCAATAAGGATCAATCCTCCTCAATGATAGCACTGGTGATCTGGCATGTGAAGTTCCACTCATGCTACTTCCTGCTACTTTGACATCCCCCATGCCAAATTTCTCCTCAAAACTCTTCACCTCTCCAAAATCAAAGAGTGGTGAACCCAAATACAAGACATCTCTCATCAACTGAAGATCAGGTGGCATCCCAGGTGGAATGCCTCCATGTAGTGAGACATCAATTTAAAGAGTAGACTGCT
This sequence comes from Pinus albicaulis, assembly GCA_034641835.2. Taxonomy (NCBI): domain Eukaryota; kingdom Viridiplantae; phylum Streptophyta; class Pinopsida; order Pinales; family Pinaceae; genus Pinus; species Pinus albicaulis. The sequence continues at coordinate 59,658 of JAXQQM020068475.1, read as the reverse complement.
CATGTGGTGCGGAAACCTTTCCCTTTTTCTCACAACACAATATAGTCTGCCTCTTTCTTACACTAGCTCTCTGAAATAGAGAAGGGTGTGTACCTCTTGTTGTAGCTCCTAGAGACAGCCTTGAGTTTCCAAAGACCAGTGCCTAGGACATCTTAAACAGTAGGGAGTATAAAGTATATTTCAGGCTTATTATCAGCTTAGGACTCTCTACCTTTTCAACTTGTGCAAAGCATCATCATATGGATGGGACCAAACTACCTTCGGATTTAGCAAGTTATAAAGACACTGTAAAGACAAGAAGGGAATCTTCAATACATATATACTTCAAACAACTTAGAGATAGCTTTCATCAGAGAGGGCCAGTTTCTCAAAGACATATAGGTATTTTAAACAGAAAAATATTTGGTGCGCAGAAAGTGAAAGGGGAGCACTAACTACCAATGAAATGGTGCTCGGAAAACGTATTTCAATATAATATGGGCTTAGCAACTAAGAATCCATACATATCAATCAGTTCAGTAAGAGTAACATTCCACGATGTTTAATACAGAGGAAATATGAATGATGTGTTAAGCGGAACGACATATCGTGTATGAGCCATATTTAAAGCAACATAGATCAGTAAAGCATGAGTATCAGACAACGATAAATTCATACTCGAGCTGGCAAGTCACTCACATTCCAAGACACGATAAAAGGAAATTGGAAACAGTGGAGAGAACAATGATACAATATCACTAAGAAAGAGTCACGAACTATATATTATTAAGATTGGAATCCTCATATATAACTAGAACTTCTCTTCGCTGAAACCCCACGGGCTCTGTGTATTTGCATTGATAATTCCACGACAAGCATACAAAAACTTTTACACTGCGAGTTTCTTCAGGAAATCTGGAACCCTTTTTTCTCCTTGTATCTTGCTTATATAGGCTTCTTCCTATCTCAGCGAGAAGATATTTTTTGGAAAAATATCTTCTTCGCATAACCAAAATTTGTTAAAGGTCATTTTCAAAAAAGAAAAATTCATGATGAGGAATCAGGCCTCTCATCATGGATAGTCAGGAACTTGGCCGTTTTCAAAAATAGAAATTTAAACAGCAGTTTGGTGAAAAGTAAAATGCTGGAGTGGGGCAAACAACCCACTCAAAACTTAAAAGAAACTAATTCAGTAAAAAGTAAATAGGCCGTTGAGGCCAAATCATGAGTTGACAAAATATCATAGGTGCGGAAGAGTTGAGGCAGTTGCTGATTCTGGTGGCAGCACGTTCGCAGATGAACTGGCATTTTGGCTGAAAAACTGGGTGCACCTCTGCTGACTGCCCACTGATGGTTTCTTTCTTCCTAGAGGCATGCTTCATATTCTGTTAATGGTCGGAGCATGGAAGGAGTGGTGGAATCTTAGCACGATGGAGGTCTTACTGTTGCGATTCTGGCCCACGCTGTATCGAAACAGTCCACGCTGGCTGCAAGCTGTTGTAGGGCCCTCGAAGCTATAACACGGGCTGACTCCTTATCAATGATCTTCTGACGCTCAACAGTTTCCTTGAATCGACTCGCTATGCCATGATGTTCTGCCTCACTAGCTTTCAAACCCTTCAAGAAAGAAACATATCTCTTGGCGTGTTGGGCTTTGCTACCTGCTTCTTCTATACCTTTGTCTGTGGAAACCTGCTGCTGCACATAAGGACTGTGTAATCCTGGCGGCCTCTCCCGCTTGATAACCCTGCAAAACACTAGACTGAATTATAAAATTCGTGCATATGGGAGTGATTATGAAGGACTAGAGAACAATGGCGCGACGGTGGTCGAACTGTGTTTTCTGCGTAAAAACGGTGAAAAAGGCAATGGTATGGTGTATGATAGGGTTTGGTGGGGAAATGCATCGTGGGCCGTTCGATCGTGGTCTAGTGGTGGGGATCGACGGTGGATAATGGTCCGTGGAATAACTTATGCACATGACAGAATACATATGAAACATTGAAATTTTAACGTAAAATGTGAAAGCTTCAGAATTTGGTGGAAATGCAAAGGAAACACATGAAATGCAATGGAAATGCGCATGAGGGGTACGGGAATGAACATACAAGGTGGGACCCAATATGGAAAGCGCGGATCGCAAAGGCGAAAAGTGCGATGGCGGAAAGTGGCACCAATCAGAAAACTACGTTTTGCGCTTTTGCGATGGGGCGGATCTGCGATGGGTGCAGTTTGCAATGGGTGAGATTTGTGATGGGTGCGATTTGCGATGATCTCAAATTGCAAAGGCGAAAAGTGCGATGACGGAAAGTGGCACCAACAGAAAACTGTGCTTTGCGCTTTTGCTATGGGGCGGATCTGCGATGGGTGGATCGCATCGCAAATATTTGCGATAGATCGATCGGGCACGAACATGTGAAATTGCGACATGCGCTTTGCGATTGGCCCCCCAAGGCTTTAAGTGCTTGGTCATGGGCAAGGGTTATGGGGAGGTTTAGCTGAAAAAGGGGCTAGGCCCTATTACAAAGTCTAAAGTGGGTTTTTAGCTCGTTTAAATGCATTTCAAAGCCTTAGGAGGGTAACGGTAGAGGGAAAAAAGAGGTGAAGTAGATAGGGTAAGCGTCGTAAGGACGCTGACAATGGGGCACGTGGCGTATAGGGATTTGGCGTGAGCTGGACACAGGTGGACGCCGCGTGCCGGGTCTAATACTGGTACGGGCCTCGGTACCAGTTAACCTAAATGACTTTACCTTACCTTTTGCTATATGAAGCACATGATTTTTGAACATATTTTCCATAAGACTGATTCGAAACATAGCATACTGATCCTTAGGGCCTGCACGTTAGTTTTCCACGTTACTTCATGTTCCTGCTTTACTGTTGCCACTTCACTCTGGCCAACTCTTCAAATATTCCACCATTTGATATGAAGTTCCATACATAACTTATCAACCTTTAATAACATCAGTGACTTATGTTAAATTTTGATCAACATTGGCTCCACCTGGGGACGACACGTTCATCCTTGAATGTGTCGAGAACTACGCAGACCGCCTGTTAGTCTTCTGTGAATGCCACTTCTCATCCCTTTTGGCTTTTTACCTCTTCTCTTCATGATTCTTCAACCAACACACATTATTAAAACAACGCGTAAAACAGGAAATAATATACAATATGATACATCGGGCCCTCTCGGCCTGGATCAGTACTGAAAATAAGGCTTGAGGAATTGACCATTGACAGGGGCGTCCAACAAATCCCCCTGCAAATTCTCCAGCCTAAAAGTATTGTTGCCACCTTGTTCTGCAATTTTGAAAGGGCCGAACCAAAGGGGGTCGAATTTACCGTGCTTTCCTTTATCAGCCCTTCGCACGTCCCACCTGAGTACTAGGTCCCCTACCTACAACTTTCTGTCTTTAGCATGTTGATCAAACAGCTCTTTAATTTTCTCCTGGTATTCTATTAGCCTCTGATTCACCTGATTACACGTTTCTTCGAGCTCCACCAACTGGTTAATTCTCCTAGTAATGTCATCGGGTTCATCCTGACTCTCTTGCATGAATCGAGCCACAGGAAAGGCTAGTTGTATAGGGAACACAGCTGCTCGTCCATATACCAATTCGTATGGAGATTTCCCAGTTGCTCTTTTACTGGTAATTCTATTTTCCCACAGAGCGAACTTCAGTTGGGAATCCCAATTCCTCTGGTTTTCGTTTATTGTCTTCTTTAGAGCTCTCACCAGCATTTTATTTGATGATTCCGCCAAACCATTTCCCTATGGGTAGTAAGCTGTAGAGTGACCCAGAGAGATATTATATTGCTGACAGAAATTCACAAATTTTGTGGATTTGAAGGCTTGTGCATTGTCAGTGACTATTCTAGCAGGGCATCCAAACCTGGATATAATGTTCTCTTCCATGAATTTGATTATCACTGTGTCTGTAGCATTTCGCGCAGGTATGGCTTCTACCCATTTCGTGAAATAATCCGTGGCGATCAAGATCCATCTATGCTGGCCGCTTGAGGGTGGGTGAATTTCGCCTATGAAATAAATTCCCCACTGTTTGAAAGGTTCATCGACGCGTACAGGAATCAGGGGCAGAGCCGCTAAATTTTGTTTTTCAGCAAATTTCTGACATTTGTCACATGCTCTAACCCAAGCAAAGACGTCTCCAAACAATTTAGGCCAGTAGAAACCAGCCTTCAGAATTTTCTGTGCTGTGCTCCTCCAGCTGTAATGTCCTCCACAGATTCCCTCATGAAATTCGGTCATTATGTTCTCCACTTCGCCTTCTGTGAGGCATAATAACAGTATGCCTGAAAGATCTTTCCAATATAGCTGGCCATTGGCAACCGTATACTTTTGTGATTTCAGCCTCAATGCTCTGTATTTTGATTTATCACAGCTAGGTGGACAGCTGAGTGTTAGGAGATACTCAACTATTTCTTTGTACCAAGGAATAGTAAGATACTTCATCAGTATTTTCTGAGTGACCATTTCCACTTCTTGCTGCCCTGTCTGTTCCTCAGAATCTTCATTTGCAATCATAGATAAATTGATGCCCAAAGCTTGATGATTTGAATCTGATAAAATTCTTGCTAGCCCCTGCCCTTTAATCAACTTAGTGGGTCTGGTGTCCAGATCATATTCCTGTATCTTTGCAATCCACCTACCCCTTTTCCTTCACTGTCACCCTGAACGAGGATATCTTTAACCGCTGCGGTGGGTACAAATGCAGTAATGTGAGACTGCAGAATATACATGTGAAATGCCTTGAGGGACTTTACTAGGGCATAGGCCTGCTTCTCCAATATATTGTATTTCAATTCTGCGTCGTGAAGCACCTGACTAAAGAAAGTAATGGGTTGTTCATACCCATCCTCGTTTTTCTGTAGGAGAACTCTAGCTACCGTATGAGGTGATGTGAAAGAGAAAATCATAAATGGTTCAGTGAAATATGGCCTTGCTAGCACAAGAGCCTCAGCAAATGCATTCTTTATCCTGGCAAAGGCCTGCCTCGATTCTGGTGACCATTTCACCTCATTATTCTTTTTTAACATATATGTTATATGCCTAACTATCTCAGCATAGTTAGGGATAAATCTTCTCAGAAAATTGATACGCCCTAAGAACACCTGGACTTCTTTCTTATTCCTGGGGAGGGAGATGCCATTTATAACCTCCACTCTTTTAGGAACAATCTTGACCCCATCCTTAGTTACAATGTGTCCTAGGAGCTTACCCTCTTCTAATGCAAACAAAGATTTCTGAGGATTTAGGGAAAGACCATACCTTCTGCATTTCTCAAAAGTTCTCTGTAAATGTTGAATGTGCTCGGCGTCATCTTTCGAAAATACTGTAATATCGTCCAGATATACCACTAGAAATTTATCTTGTTCCCCAACAAAAGCTATGTCCATAGCCCTCTGAAATGTGGCTCCTGCGTTAATCAGCCCAAAAGGCATCCTAGCGTACATGAATGTACCCAGGGCTTGGTGAAAGCAGTCTTCTTCTGGTCTTCTGGGAGTACAACCACCTGGTTATAACCCGAAAAACCATCCATCATAGACATCCTAGAGGCCCCCAACACTTTCTGCAGAATGTGGTCCATCTTTGGTAATGGGTAATTGTCTTTCAGGGAGGCTCTATTCAAATTTCTGAAATCCACGCACAAACTTATTTCTCCATTTTTCTTTCGGACGGGGACTAGATTTGCCACCCATTCAGAGTACTTCAATGGCACAATTATTTTAGCCTTTAACAGCTTCTTGATTTCTTTCTCAATGGAGGGGAGTAGTAGAGGGTTTATTTGTCTGAGCTTCTGCTTGTGAGGCCTTGCATCTGCCTTCAGGGGAATTTCATGCTGTAAAATGCTGATATCAAACGTCTTCAGGTCTTGATAGGACCATGCAAATACATCCCTATAAGAATGAAATAATTGTAGGTACTTCTCCTTATAGTCGTCCAGGACCTTTCTGGATAATTTCACAATTTTGGGTTCAGCCTCAGTACCCAGATTTAGGTCTTCTACCTGGTTTTCGTCTGTCATTTTGCTGGGTTTCCTGGGGACATAATTTTTGTCAAACAGCCTTTCTAGGGGCACCAGGCCTCTAGGGATGACATTTCCCTTCAGCTGTAACACTTTGCTCCCAGCCATTTTTTCTTCCCACTTGTTTTCTGATTGGTTCTCGACATCATCCCCCTCACAACAGTCGATTTCCATATTAGAGAACTCCCCAACTGTCTCTAGAAACCTTTTCACTTGTTCATCGTCCTCAAACACTTTCTATTGTTTGACATTGTCTGGAATCGAAGGTCGGTACCTTACTTCTATCTCATACCTCAGGAGGGGATTTTGGGGTGGCCGGAAGGTGCTAGTAGCTACTGCAAGTGAATCTGCCATCCTGTTCTGCTCCTGGGGCATGAACTGAATATTAAAAGCTGAGAAAAATTTCTCCACCATGTCCCATACTTCATTCCTGTAAGCTCTTAAACGAGGATGTTTAGCTTGACATTGATTTCTGATCTGTCGGACCACTAATTCTGAATCACCCAAGACCTTCAGGGTTTGTATATTCATATTCCTGGCTGCCTGTAGCCCTAGAAAAAGTGCTTCATACTCAGCCACGTTATTGGTGGCTTCATACTCTAATTTGAAGGACAGTGGGACCCATTTTCCTGTAGGGGAAATCAATAAAACTCCAGCACCATTACCTTCTTTCGAATTTGCCCCATCGAAATGTAGAGTCCATACCCCTGTTTCAAGACCTTCTGGGGATTGTTGAGTCCTTATTTGACATAAGGAAGGTTCCTGGGCATACTTGTAATCTTCTTCTAACATCAAGCATGAAAAATCTCTATCCTTACTGTAGACCAGTGAATTTTCTGAACAGTCAGCTTTGGTAACTGTTTTTACAAATCTGGTTTCCCTGTATAATCTCCTCTTGTTAGGTCCCTATATTACTATTATAGTACCTTATTGTTGTTAGTGTAACCCATTTATTGTTATTATTGTACCCTTGTAACCCCCATTTTTTTATTATTGTGCCCTTAAATTATTATTGTTAGGTCGGCTAGGATTACATTGTGGCCCACTAGGATTACATTATGGCCACATGGACTCCTATATATAGAAAGGAGGTTTTGTAAATCATATCATCCAAGAATTGTTCATTTATGTAATGTATTGGAGGTTTCTCAAAGTATAATTTCTAAGGCGTCTAGCATTCTTCTTTCATTTTTTGAGTGTGCTCTCACAACATTATCATCTATATCTGTGGTTTGCTGCTTAAATAGTTATCTGAATTTTCGCTATACATTTTTTTCTACGAAGCTTCAGAAGCTGAAATTTTTAGGGTGCGAAGCTGAAATCTTGAGGAAGGTTGTCTAAAAATTTCAGATCTTGGTTCGCAATATTTGAGGAGATATCATCTGTGGAAGTTAGGTATTTTTTCAGGCTCATAAACAGGTCATCGTGGCATTTGCGCTATAAATTTTTTGTACGAAGGTTCAGAGTCTGAAATTCATATGGTGCGAAGCTGAAATCCTGAGGAAATTCGTCAAAAAATTTCAGAACTTGGTTCGCAATATTTTTGGAGATATGATCTGTGGAAGGTAGTGCTTTTTCAGGCTCCTGAATTTCATCTCAAAGAGGTGATCGTGGGAAAATTTCACACTCTTTCACATCGGATTGGAGCAGAAAATTGGCTCACCATAGACTTTAGTTTCTTGGCTATCAATTTTAGAGACAAAGGACGAAACAGTGACACGTGGCAAGTCGTACAAGTTCGCACTACTTTGTGGGAGATTGGACACAACTTTGTCTTGGAGAATCCAAATCAGGTCATACCTGTGGCATTAGAAAGATAATTCAGATGGCTACGTTGGTACCAAAATTTAGATATTGAAGTGCTTCAATCACAGAGATAATCCAATTTCAATATCAAGCTCCTCAAAAGCAAGAAAAAGGTGTGAATTTTTGTTCCAAATTGCATAAGTCTTGTTTGAATAATCAAGTTAAATTGATCCCAAGGGCATATTGTAGAATAGATATCAGTATTGGATTCTAAAATGGCCCCTAAAAATAATTCAACACCCATTAAGCCTTTAGAAAGCTCTACTATGACTCATGAAGACAAAGAATGGCAACATGACATATCAAAATTACAAGAGCAAGTGCAACAAATTTCGCTCTCGAAAAGAGCAACAAAAAATGACATGGAAGTTTTGAAGAAAGGCGTGGAAACTAATATGGATGTTTTGAAGAAAGGCGTGGAATCTAAGATGGATGATGGTTTGGAAGCTAAGATGGATGGCATGGAAGTGGGCATGGAAGCTAAGATGGATGACATGAAATACAACATGGAAAACATGAAGAATGATCTAAAAGCATACATGGAAGGCTTGATGACAAGCTTAAAACCATAAATGATTCCTAATGGTGAAAATATAGTAGAAGAACCTCAAGATGAGAGCAAAATAAATTTTAATCGTGATTTCATATACTCTAATGTTGGCGGGAAGAACCACCATATTCCAAAAATGGATATGAGGAAGTTTGATGGAAAGGATCCTGTAACATGGATACTACAGATGGAGCAATATTTTGATCTCCATAATGTGCAAAACACACAAAAGTTACGCATTGCAACTTTACATTTAGAACAAAATACATTTGTATGGTATCGATGGCTTTGCTCCCGTAAAAAAATTGTCACTTGGTCAATTTTTACGGAGGAAATGATAGCACATTATGAGGATACAAAGACCAACACCTTCTTTAGCCAATTGATAAATCTCAAACAAAAGGGTTTAGTGGGGCAGCACATTGAGGACTTCCAAAAATTGAATATAAGGGTAACTGATATTCCAGAGGAACACGGGATTGATCTCTTCATAGGTACTCTAAAGGATAACATCCAACATGAAGTTCGTGTTTTGGAACCTGATTCATTGGAGAAGGCATTCATGTTGGCAAGAAAAGTTGAATGTAAAATTATGGCGACAAGGAAGCCTACCACTCAATTCTATAAAGAAGGAAGTGTTGCTATGCCTAGATTTCCACAACCTACAAGGTTGACACCACAACAATTGGAAGAAAAAAGAGCAAAAGGGCTTTGCTACGGTTGTGATAACAAATACACTAAAGGTCATAAGTGTGCTGAGAAGAAATTATTTTACATAGATTGTGAAGAGGAAGAAGAAAATGAACAAGAAGAGGATATACACCAGGAACCAGCTCTAGAAGAGGAAGAAATGAATCCAACCATATCGTGTAATGCACTGGCAGGAATTACCACTCCTCAAACTCTCAAGATAGCAGGACAAATCAAGAAGAAAAAGGTAATAGTGTTGATTGATTCAGGTAGCACCCATAATTTTATTCATTGTAAGGTAGCCAAGGAATTAAATTGTTTCCTATACCCAGCACCAGAATGTCAAGTGATGGTTGCAAATGGAGGAACTATAAATTGCTCTGGAAAATGCCATAATATCAAGCTAACCATGGGGAATATGTATTGAATAGTCCAATGCTTTCCATTCCTATGGGAGGTGTTGATGTTGTACTAGGAGTACAATGGTTACAATCTTTGGGGATGGTAGCTTTTAATTTTCAAGAACTTTTCTTGAAATTTTTTTCAGAAGGAAAGGAAGTCGAATTACGGGGTATTGAAGGGAAGCTTGGAAGGATAATAAGCTCTAATGTCATGACAAAGCTTCTAAAGAAAGAACGACGAGGCGTAATTGCACAATTATGCTCACTAGAAGTTCCGACATCAAAATCATCTATTTCTGCAGATCTCCAACAAGTCTTCGACAATCATTCCAAGGTGTTTGAAACTCCCAAAGGACTCCCACCGATTCGTGATCATGATCATGCTATTCATTTGATTCCAGGAAGTGTTCCTCCAAACATCAAGCCTTATAGATATCCTTACTTCCAAAAGAGCGAAATTGAACGTATGATTGCAGAAATGTTAGAGGCGGGTATAATCCAACCCAGTCAAAGTTCTTTCTCTGCTCCTGTAGTATTGGTACACAAGAAGGATGGATCATGGCGAATGTGTCCGGATTATAGGGAGCTCAATAAGCTCACCATTAAAGATAAATTTCCCATTCCTGTGATCGATGAATTATTGGATGAATTACATGGAGCAATTTATTTTACCAAGTTGGATCTTCATTCAGGATATCATCAAATTAGAATGAAGACTGAAGATATTCCAAAAACAGCATTTCGAACTCATGAGGGTCATTATGAATTTTTGGTCATGCCTTTTGGCCTTACCAATGCACCTTCTACATTTCAAGGGTTGACGAATTCCATTTTCAAACCCTTCCTTAGAAAATTTGTGCTAGTATTTTTTGATGATATACTAATCTACAGCAGGTCTTGGAAGGATCATGTTGAACATGTTGATAGGATGCTCAAACTATTGCAGGAGAAACAATTATATGCAAAAACATCCAAATGTTTCTTTGGAGTACAAGAGGTGGAATATCTGGGTCATATTGTATCTCACGAGGGTGTTAAATTAGACCCTAACAAAATTAAAGCTATTAAGGAATGGAAAGTCCCCACAACCATAAAGCAGTTGCGAGGATTTCTCGGGTTAACAGGGTATTATCGCAAGTTTGTTAAGAATTATGGGAGAATAGCAGCACCTCTAACAACATTATTGAAGAAAGATGCATTTTCATGGACTCCTGAAGTAACTAAGGCCTTTGAACATCTTAAAGAGACAATGTGCCTAGCACCGGTCTTAGCTACGCCAGACTTCACAAAAACCTTTATTGTGGAATGTGATGCCTCAGGAAATGGAATTGGTGCAATTTTAATGCAGGAAGGAAGACCCATTGCTTTTGAAAGTCGTCCAATCAAAGGAAAGTATTTACAAAAACCTATTTATGAGAAGGAAATGTTAGCAATACTGCATGCACTAAAGAAATGGTGAACTTACCCAATGGGAAGACATTTCAAGGTAAAAACTGATCATGATAGTCTTAAACACTTTTTGGAACAAAGACTATCTTCAGAAGAGCAGCAAAAATGGGTCACAAAGATGTTGGGTTATGACTTTGAAATAATCTACAAAAAGGGAAATCTTAATGTTGTTGCAGATGCACTCTCAAGAAAGAATGAAGAGGTGGAAGCATTTCTTTGTGCCATTTCTATTATCCAACCAGATTGGATAACCGAAGCAAGAGATGAATGGAAGAAGGACAAAGATGTATGGACACTCATTCAAAAGTTGGAGCAAGATCCTAGTACATATGATACATTTAGTTGGAAAAATGATTCCTTATGGTACAAAGATCGCTTATATCTTTGTAAGAATTCCCAACTAAAACAAAATATTCTTCTGGAATTGCACACTTTTCCTTTAGGAGGACACTCAGGATTTTTAAAAACTTACCACAGGGTGAAGAAAGAATTTTTTTGGGATGGCCTTAAATCTGATATTCAAAAGTTTGTAGCGGAATGTTTGGTTTGCCAGCAGAATAAAGTGGAGACAATTAAGACCCCGGGACTTCTACAACCTTTATCCATTCCAAGTCAACGTTGGGAGGAGATTTCAATGGATTTTATCACAGGTTTACCTAAGTCCCAAGGAAAGAATGTCATCATGGTGGTAGTTGATAGACTTACCAAGTATGCACACTTTTGTGCATTATCTCATCCATTTAAAGCAAGTACAGTTGCTACTACATTTGTGGACAGAATTCAAAAGCTACATGGAAGCCCAAGGGTTATTGTGAGCGACAGAGATCCCATTTTTACGGGAAATTTTTGGACGGAGTTATTTTCTTTTTTGGGTACTCAATTAGCTCATAGCTCATCTTATCATCCTCAATCTGATGGTCAAACAGAGATAGTAAATAAATGTTTGGAAGGATATCTTCGTTGTTTTGTATCCGATAAACAAACACAATGGGTCAAGTGGTTACCTCTCGCTGAATGGTGGTATAACACTTCCTTCCATACTGCAGCAAAAATGACCCCATTTATGGCACTTTATGGATATCATCCACCATCCATCACATCATTTTTAAGGGAAAATTCGAAGGTTCAAGCAGTGGAAGATCACATCGAGCATCAGCAAGAAGTTCTCCAACTCTTAAAGGATAACCTGAATTTGGCACAAAATCGAATGAAACAACAGGCAGATCAACATCGCAGCGAGAGAAGTTTTGATATAGGAGATTGGGTATTTTTACGGCTACAACCATATAAACAAATGCCCCTCAAGCAAGCTAAGAAGGATAATAAATTATCGCCAAAGTACTATGGTCCTTACAAGGTGTTGCAAAAGATTGGTACTATGGCATACAAATTGGAGCTTCCTGCTTCTTCGCGAGTACATCCAGTTTTCCATGTTTCATGCTTAAAGAAGGTTATAGGTGAAAATCTTTCGGTTCAAACAATATTGCCAGAACTTGATGAGGAAGGAAAAATCATATTGGAACCTGAAGTAGTCATGGAAACAAGAACTCGACAGCTACGGAATCGATCAATTTCAGAGTATCTCATCAAGTGGAAGAACTTACCCACTGAAGATTCTACATGGGAGGATGAGAATTTTATACAGAAGCACCCGGAGCTACTCAAGCGTTGAGTACAACACTTTTTTGAAGGAGAGGGGCATGTTAGGTCCCTATATCACTAGTATAGTCCCTTATTATTGTTAGTGTAACCCCCTTATTGTTATTATTGAACCCTTGTAACCCCCATTTTGTTATTATTGTGCCCCTTAAATTATTATTGTTAGGTCGGCTAGGATTACATTGTGGCCCACTAGGATTACATTATGGCCCCATGGACTCCTATATATAGAAAGGAGGTTTTGTAAATTGTATCATCCAAGAATTGTTCATTTATTTAATGTATTGGAGGTTTCCCCCTCAAAGTGGCTTATTTCTAAGGCATTCATATCTCTTTTCTTCTATTTTTGGAGGTGGTTACACAACACCTCTCCTACCCACCAAAAATTGGGATGGTGGCATATGTTAGATCTAGTTTAATTGACCCACCAATTTTTGTTCCCCAGGACCTTGATAGTAGCATACCAAAACGGGCTGGAATGTCAGCCACCACGATGTCCTTTACTACACTTTTAGCTGGGATTTGGGCCATGTTGACCACCAGGTCCTTAATCATGCCCAAGCACTTAACTCTTTAGAAGTCAAATGAGTACAGGTCCTGATATGGACGAGTGATCTAGAGTCCTAATTGTTCCATGAAAGACAGAGTCATTATATTGTGGGAGGCTCCAGAGTCTAACATACAATTGTGGAGTAATAGGTCATGGATCACCAAAGACACGTAAAAGGGAGGTGTAGAGGGGTCTAATTCTTCGACATGTGGACCAAACACTACCATAGGTCTTTCTTCTTGTAAGTTGAGACTGTCAGGGATGTGTATTACTTCTGGGGGAAGCATGAAGGATGTGACTTGGGACTGATATGCTGGCTGTTTTAACAAATCAGTCAAAGGAACTGGGATTTTCACTTTTTCAAGTTCTTTTTGTAAATTAAAGACAGATGATGGCTTATCTATTGACACCTCTTTTTCTTTTGAATCTTTGCTCTGGAGGGGAGGCTTAACTTCTTTTACGATGGGCTCGACCTTAGGGGGTGCAGTTAATTGTGAGGATGAAGGCATTAGAGCATCAGATTGCAGGGTTTGGTTGAGGGGCCTCTTACCTTTGTCTAGGGTCTTTTGTGGTGTTGCCTCCTTTCGAGCAGGTGCTTCTTCTTGCGATGTGTCCTCCTCCTGATCCCGAGTGCGAGTTCTCTTCCTGGAAGATCTGAGGTCATATCTTCTATTGAATTGAGCTTGCATGAATTCGACGAACTATTTGCAGTAATCCTCAACCTCAGGATCTTCAGTGTCTTTGTTAGCCTTTCCCTCAGTGTGTGCCTGCACCTCAACTTCGTTACTTTCATGTAAAGGACATTCAACTTCATCACTATTTGAGAAAGCAAGGTAAGCCTCTTCTTGCTCATAAGCCGTATCTTCAGTAGAGCCCTCTACTTTCCCTTCCAAATAGAGGGGGTGTGGAACTTGGTCTTGCTGCTCCTTTTGTCCCCTCTGCAATATCTTCAAGGGTGGCTTTCTGTATTGAGGGTTAAAACCTCTGTTAGGAGCATTTTGGAAATTCCTGGAGGATGAATTCTTTGCCTCCATTTCGAGCTTTACTAGCTTGCTTGAGAGATTCTTGATCATTTTGTTCATCTCCTCAATCCTGTCGTTTGCTGAATTTCTATCTTGGCCTGAGGTGGATACCTCTTCCTTTCCCCTTCTTCTTGTATCTTGCTCAGATTTTCCCCTAGACTTACCAGTGGAGGCAAAGTTTGCTTCGAGCTCCAGTGCATCTGTCTGAGCATCATCCAGGGTGGCTGGCTTTCTTTCTCTCAGAGAGAAGTCGAACTCTGAGTCGAAAGCTGCCACGAACACAACCTTGGCAGCGGTCTGATGAGGCTTCATCTCTGCAGGGAGGCTAAGGTACAATTTGTTAAATCTCTTAATAAATTCAACCACCCCTTCATCGTGTCTTTTCTTGAGTGTATTAAACTCAGTAAGACAATGTCCGTGGTCCTTCTTCTCTCCCCATTTTCTGAGGAAAGTCTCTTCCATTCCGTCCCAGGTGGTGATAGAATTGTTTCCCAGTGTCTTGAACCATTTTCTAGCCTCACCATCTAAAGATTGCACGAACAACCTTAGGACCACATCCAGATGTTCCACATTAAAATTCTTTGCAAAAGAACAAAAGACCTCCAAATGCTTCTGAGCTTCGATCTCATTTTCCCCATTGAAACGGGGCAAGATATTTAAATAGTCCTGTGGCATGTCATTTAGCACATTAGGTAGAGCCAAAGGGGCGTATTTATTTAGCAGGAAACCAGGGATGTTAGCCATTGGAGGGGGTGGAGGTAGTGCAAGAATCTGAGCTGAAAGAGGAGGAGGAGAAGGTGGAAGTGAAGTATGGATAATGATGGGGATGTAGTGAACAGCGGCTTGAGGGGTTGACGAGAATGTCAGGTTGTGAACAGCAGATACTTCAGTAACTTCCTTGATCTCCTCAACTTTAGGGGTAGGGTGGAAAGAGTAATGCGAAGTATTGCTAGACTCGGCTTCGTCTTTGATATGGACACCTCCCCGAGGTGGGCTCTTTGAATAGTAACCAGTATCTCTTATGATGGAGTCAGGGCCTTATATTTGTGCGATTTGAGAGGAAGAGGATGAAAGATATGGAAAGTTTTCTAGGGAGAATTCAGGAATCTCGGTATGAACTGACTGCCTTTCCCTCCAGCCCCTTCTATGTAGGATCCTTTCCGGGTCAGACACAGAAGGTATCTTTGGCTGAGATGTATCTGACCTCAGGTGCGGCTTATGAGGAGCCAGGACTGCAAAAAAATTAACTTACAACACAAATGTGGAGTCGCCAAGGTGAGAAATGTACAACTCTCAACTCTTCATGCTCACCTAAATGAAGAGTGAATGGATTTTGTCGAGGCCCAGGGATTTAAATTTCTTCAACTTCGTTCCCCGGCAACGACGCCAGAAAGATGTTGTAGCTCCTAGAGACAGCCTTGAGTTGCCAAAGACCAGTGCCTAGGAAATCTTAAACAGTAGGGAGTATAAAGTATATTTCAGGCTCATTATCAGCTTAGGACTCTCTACCTTTTCAACTTGTGCAAAGAAATCATCATATGGATGGGACCAAACTACCTTCGGATTTAGCAAGTTATAAAGACACTGTAAAGACAAGAAGGGAATCTTCAATACATATATACTTCAGACAACTTAGAGACAACTCTCATCAGAGAGGGCCAGTTTCTCAAAGACATATAGGTATTTAAACAGAAAAATATTTGGGGCGCAGAAAGTGAAAGGGGAGTACTAACTACCAATGAAATGGTGCTCAGAAAACATATTTCAACATAATATGGGCTTAGGAACTAAGAATCCATACATATCAATCAATTCAGTGAGAGTAACATTCCACGATGTTTAATACAGAGGAAACATGAATGATGTGTTAAGCGGAACGACATATCGTGTATGAGCCATATTTAAAGCAACATAGACCAGTAAAGCATGAGTATCAGACAGCGATAAATTCATACCCGAGGTGGCAAGTTACTCGCATTCCAAGACACGATAAAAGGAAATTGAAAACAGTGGAGAGAACAATGATACAATATCACAAAGAAAGAGTCACGAACTATATAGCATTAAGACTGGAATCCTCACACATAACTAGAACTTCTCTTCGCTGAAACCCCACAGGCTCTGAGTATTTGCATTGATAATTCCACGACAAGCATACAAAAACTTTTACACTGCGATTTTCTTCAGGAAATCTGGAACCCTTTTTTTTTTCATTGGATCTTACTTATATAGGCTTCTTCCTATCTCAGCGAGAAGATATTTTTTGGGAAAAATATCTTCTTCGCATAACCAAAATTTGTTAAATGTCATTCTCAAAACAGAAAAATTCATGATGAGGAATAAGTCTTCTCATCATGGACAGTCAGGCATTTGGCCATTTTTAAAACAGGAAATTAAACAATAGTCTGGTAAAAGTAAAATGCTGGAGTGGAGCAAGCAGCCCACTCGAAACTTAAAAGTAACTAATTCAGTAAAAAGTAAATGGGCCACTGAGGCAGAATCATGAGTTGACAAGATTTCAAGGGTGTGGAAGGGTCGAGGCCGTTGTTGATGCTGGTGGTGGGATGTTCATTGATGAGCTGGCGATCTAGGTGGCGAACTGAGCGCATCTTTGCCGGCTGCCCACTGATGGTTCCTTTCTTCCTGGAGGCATGCTTCATATTTTGTTAATGGTTGGAGCATGGAAGGAGTGGTGGAATCTTAGCAAGATGGAGGTCTTACTGCTGCGATTCCGGCCCACGCTGTATCGAAACGGTCCACGCTGGCTGCAAGCTGTTATAGGGCCCTCGAAGCTATAACACGGGCCGACTCCTTATCAATGATCTTCTGGCGCTCAATTGTTTCCTTGAATCGACTCGCTATGCCATGATTTTCTGCCTCACTAGCTTTCAAACCCTTCAAGAAAGAAACATATCTCTTGGCGTGTTGGGCTTTGCTACCTGCTTCTTCTATACCTTTGTCTGTGGAGACCTGCTGCTGCACATAAGGACTGTGTAATCCTGGCGGCCTCTCCCGCTTGATAACCCTGCAAAACACTGGACTGAATTATAAAATTCGTGCATATGGGATTGATTATGAAGGACTGGAGAAAAATGGCGCGACGGCGGTCGAACAATGTTTTCTGTGTAAAAAAGGTGAAAAAGGCAATGGTACGGTGTATGATAGGGTTTGGTGGGGAAATGCATCATGGGCCATTCGATCGTGGTCTAGTGGTGGGGATCGACGGTGGAGAATGGTCCGTGGAATAACTTATGCACATGACGGAATACATATGAAACATTGAAATTTTATCGTAAAATGTGAAACCTTCAGACTTTGGTGGAAATGAAAAGGAAACACATGAAATACAACGGAAATGTGCATGAGGGGTATGGGAATGAACGTACGAGGTGGGACCCAATATGGAAAGCGCGGATCGCAAAGGCGGAAAGTGCGATGGCGGAAAGTGGCACCAATCAGAAAACTGCGCTTTGCGCTTTTGCGATGGGGCGGATCTGCAATGGGTGTGGTTTGTGATGGGTGCGATTTGCGATGATTGCAAATTGCAAAGGCGGAAAGTGAGATGACGGAAAGTGGCACCAACAGAAAACTACGCTTTGCGCTTTTGCAATGGGGCAGATCTGCGATGGGTGGATCGCATCGCAAATATTTGCAATAGATCGATCGGGCACGAACATGTGAAATTGTGATATGCGCTTTGTGATTGGCCCCCAAAGGCTTTAAGTGCTTGGTCATGGGCAAGGGTTATGGGGAAGTGGTTAAGTTTTAGCTGAAAAAGGGGCTAGGCCCTATTACAAAGTCTAAAGTGGGTTTTTAGCTAGTTTAAATGCATTTCAAAGCCTTAGGAGGGTAACGGTAGAGGGAAAAAAGAGGTGAAGTAGATAGGGTAAGCATCGTAAGGACGTTGACAATGGGGCACATGGCGTATAGGGATTTGGCGTGAGCTGGACACAGGTGGACGCCGCATGCCGGGTCTAATACTGGTACGGCCCTCGGTACCAGTTAACTTAAAGGACTTTACCTTACCTTTTGCTATATGAAGCACATGATTTTTGAACATATTTTCCATAAGACTGATTCGAAACATAGCATACCGATCCTTAGGGCCCACACGTTAGTTCTGCCACGTTACTTCCTGTTCCTGCTTTACTTTTGCCACTTCACTCTGGCCAACTCTTCAAATATTCCACCATTTGGTATGAAGTTCCATACATAACTTATCAATCTTTAATAAAATCAGTGACTTATGTTAAATGTTGATCAACACCTCTCATAAAATAATTTTGCTCTTCCTCCCTTCGTTCTCCTTCTAGCTGCAATGCTGCACAATCATGCTATTCAATGATTGTGCTTGGACCTCTATGTATGAGATCCTGGGGAACTTCTTGAATAAATACAAGAATCCCTCCTGTGGGAGCATGTGCTCTTCCCTCCTCTACATGAGGCACTGGATGTGCTCTAGATGTGATAGCGTTGTTTCCCTCTTCTTCATCAATGTGTGTAGGAAACATCTCAACAATTGGATCCCTTTGTGAAAAAGTGATCCCCATGCCCTCTTGTTCAAGAATATGAACTGGAGGTTTTGCTTCTGGCAATATGTAATGCAAGACATCAACTCCTCCCATGTTTTTCTGAAATGGATTTTCCCCCATCACATGCAAGGGTTTTGTTTTCTTGAGTTTTCCTTGCTCATGTGTCTTAGGAATTTTTTCACCAAACCTCTCCATCAATGTTTTTATGAATCTTGCGTAAGAGAAAGTATTGACATTTTTTAAGGAACAAGATTCAAAAATTCACCATGCATGAGCCTTACCTTAGAAATGCAGCACTGCAACTCTGATATCTTCATCTTCGGAAATATGGTGCAACTGAAAATAGGAGTTTAGCTCCTTCACCCAAGCTCCAACTAAACATGTAGGTGATCCGGCAAAAGTAGATAGAAGAAATATATTTGCATCCTGCTGTTGGTCGCTTTAATTGTTTTAACAATTCAATTTCCACATAAATTGTCAACCCAGGAAGGTCTGTTTATTCCAAAGACAATCACACACTATATATGCTCAATTACAAAAGCAAAGAAGAGTTGTAGTATTAATTACACAAATTATATTAATCACACTGCTCACACCTTAATTTTAACAAAGCTAAAGCCTACTTGTGTTACAGCAGAAACAATCCTCTGTTGCATACCTTCATTAAAATAATCCTAGGAAAGATAATGAAAGGAAATCACTCTGCAGAAAGGAAGATCAATCAACCATAACGGAGAATAGGACCCTATTCCTCCAAGCAGGAATCTTCAGCACCTGTTTCCTGTTATCAGTCACAATACTAAAGATAAAGATCAATCATCGAAGAACAGGACCCTATTCCTCCAAATGGGAATCTTCAGCACCTGTTTCCTGATGTCAAACTGTCACGCATTCATTCCGCAAACAAATGACTAGAAATAAAATAACTCACAACTCCTTCAGAATGAACAATACAGAATAATGCAGTAAATAAGGAAAGCATATTTTTATTAAGAAACACAAAGCTGCATAAATAATCTTCAGCAAACAGTGTTTAATTAAGGTGTGAAATCATAAATAAGTTAACAGACTACAGGAGCAATCGGGTGAATCTTGTGATGAAGGTGGGCCCTTTCCTTCTCACAAGATTCCCCAGAGGAAAGAATTTAAATTGAAGCGCTCAAAAGAAACCTTTATTCATCTGTCAAAAGAAATGATACATTACAATGGAGCCTTTCTCCTTTCCGCTCAAAAAAATGTATCTCCCGCAGTCTCTAACCCCCCCTCTAATGATGATGTCTCCTCTTTTTAAAGAGGAGACATACATTACAGTTACATCAGAGAAATCATATTTTTATCCAAATATGATATTTTATTTTAAAACAGGGTCTTTCTATTCTTCCATAGCAAAATACTGTTACAATAGATACAAAAATACTGGCTTCAGAACAATCCATGTAACAAATTTCCTTGCTTGTCTTCGTCTTGTTTCCATCATTCTCGAAATACACTTTCGAAATCGCAAATCACGAGTAGTTTTCAGTAACGAGATTTGCGTGCCCATTGACTGTTTCAACAACGAGGTCGACTGTTTCAGCAACACGTTCCTTATCATAGATTATCTGCAATATCTCAGCGACTGTATATCTTCGATTAATGATTAAATATAAAAGTAATGTGGAATTATATGCAAAGCAAATTAAACATAGAGTAAAGAGAATAACTTTGTATACCTTTGGGAAAAATGGATAGGAATGATAATGTAAACTTTAGATATGGACTAAAAAGAGTAAAGATGTGGAAAAAATATGTAGTCAAAATGGTACATTATGAGGTCCTAACATCCCCCCAAACTGAAAGGGTTTCATGTCCTCAGGCAAATTTTAGTCTGAATCGGAGTCTGAATACTGACTCTTTGCATGCAAGTTACTCAAGCAATAACTATGGAAGGTGGTATCTGTCGAAGGTCTAAATCCTTGATTACTTTGAAATTTCTGCGATGCTTCTGCCTCATCCCTGTTAGCCAACCTGTAGTGAGCCTGATATCATTCTAATGGCATCCATAAAATGGGAAAGTGAAAATGATATCCTATCCAATTCTCAGCACACTGTTGAACACATCTGATGTAGTTTGGTATTCTGGATAGTGAATTTTCAAGATTACTAGGGCTAAAGGGATGATACTCTTATCTTTCCTTGGAGGACTATTGCCAGAACATGGTGTTTGCCTTTAGAGCAACCGTCTCGTTGACCCTAATTTACTGATAACATTCTCGGAGTACAGAGGCTTGCAATTACTGTATGTATCTAGTCATTCTTGGCTTCTGCAAAAACTTATGGTACTCTGCTACAAAAATGGTTGGATTTCGAGGCTCTGGCCTTATCTAAAGAAGGTGATTATCCTCATTGTGCCTAGTTTCAAGGAAGGTAGTATACCAAGTGATTTGATTTGCAAGAAAAGAAACAAACGCCCTAATCTGTATATCACCAACAAAAGGATTAAGATTGATTTCTCTATTTTCATGCATTGCCTCATTATGAAGATACTGTTGAAAATGGCAACAAGAAACAGTGAAGGAGGCCTCCTGAAACATCTTTCCTGATCCTAGTTGGAAAGTGATCACCTAAACTAGGTGGGGACCACACATGTGATTTTTGTCGAAAAGTCTATTTTTAGACTATGTCTATTTTTAGACATACGGAGCATGATTCGGGGATTCCAGTTGGAGATTCTTGAAGTATGCAATATGTTGGTAAAAATAGATGAGACCCTTATTTTTAGGACCCAGTGTTATTTTTAGACTGTAGTTCTAAGAAATGGAAGTCAAATATTATTTACCCTTAATAATATTTAGACTATAAACAAAGCAGCTTCTTTTACTCTCTGGAGCACTTCAGTAACTCTTTATAAGTACGTGTACCAGTAGCAAGGAAATTCGAATTTCCTACAGCTAAGTGAGCTATTGGGCAGCATATTCAGTTAGACTCATGTGGCAGAGTTTTGGTGGAGTTGATTGAGGAGTTAATGGAGGTGGTGTTCTGGTTAACTAGTTGAACTAGTTGTATTTAGTTTAACTGGCTAATACACTAGAGATGAGTTGTGTGGATTAAATATTATTTAATTCACTAATTATTAACTCATTATTCAACTCAAGAACACATCAGTTCACTACAGTGCATGGACAGTTCAGTGGAGACCAGTGAAAGAGGTAGATGAAAGGGTGAGTACAGCTATCAGTTGTGACATCAGTTGTGCATGAGATTTGCACCACACTTGGAGGAAATTACCAATGACAATTTCGCAGTTGAAGCCAGTGAGATTCGAACCTGGATCTCTATTTAGACCAGCCTTGATTGCGCAATAGAGGAAGAGAAGTAGTGGGTGTGTTTTGAACCTGTGACTTGTTCAAAACCAAGCTAGTTTTTGTACAGCTTTGGGAGATAGTACTGAGTACTTGTGAGGAGTTTGTACTATGTATTTGCTGCATGTTCTCTCCATTTATAATATACTATAGCTGGGGGTTTTCAGCTACAAGCTTTCCCCATACATACTGTGTTAATGTGTGTGATGATTTGATGTGCTATCGCTTCTATTCTTTCCGCATGTGACAATTAATTGTAGAAGAAGGTTATGTGTTATGCATGCAATTCGAAATTGATGTATGATCGGGTTAATCTTCATTGAATAAGTGATTTATTCAGCTAATTTCTACATGGTATCGGAGCAATATTAATTTTCGAGATCTATTACGGTGATTGCAAACTTATTTCCTCGGACAGAGCCTGTATACGGGCCAGATAGCCTCCGGATTCATCTTTCTTTGGAAAGTGAAAGGTCTGGTAAA
This sequence comes from Pinus albicaulis, assembly GCA_034641835.2. NCBI lineage: Eukaryota > Viridiplantae > Streptophyta > Pinopsida > Pinales > Pinaceae > Pinus > Pinus albicaulis. Next base: position 37,146 of record JAXQQM020068475.1, on the reverse strand, counting down.
AGCCCATGCAGTCAATCTCTGATTTGGAAATAATTTGTTCTCAAGTGTAGATCGGAAGTGATTGAGTTTTAGTATAAACTCAAGAAACATAAAGATGGAGAAAGCCGGAAATATACATGCATATTGTATATAATTTTCTACATGGAATGAGAGCGAGAATTTTTGGGTGCGCGAGTTTGTAGGGAATATCTGAAAATATTTTGTATAATATTTCCGAAACAAATAGCATATTTGGATTCCTTGCGGAAAAACACCAAAATTGAAAAAAAAAATCGGTCGAATCGGAGCTCTCGATGAGGGGAGATATCATCGATTTAAAATTTTGGGCTCTTTTGTTAGAAAATTTTACATATGCAGACAATTGCACAAGAAAGCAGCGAAGAATCTGCTACGCAATTGAGGTACAAGATGCACGAAAAGTTTTGAGGAGAAAAGCAAGAGGTTAAAGATTTGGTGTTGAGAGGGAGCCTCTAAAAATGCAATGGTGAGGACAAGCTCTTAAGAAGGTTGGGATTCGAGCAAAGAATCTCACAGACTTGAAGCAGATGGGATGTTCACGTAGCCTCCTATTGTTGGGAAGAGAAAGACATGCAAATCAAGCTTGAGAGGGAGTGCGTTGCTTGTGCTAGAAAGACAAGGCAACAAAGCTTGAGAGGGAGCAAGTTTTTCATGCAGGTGATAGTGAACCTCAGAGTGTGGAGCAGCTACAAGAGGATCATGGAGTGGAAGAGACCACTCATGCAGAGAAATTTCGTGCCAGATGGGCAGAGGGAGTGCATGCAGCTATACCACCAGGTATGAGGTGGGGCGACATGCATGATTGATCCCAAGAGGAGATTTCTGGGCAGATTCATGAGATGGTGTGGATCTCATAGATTGAACCTGGCTACGAGGTGCCCACAGCATGGCAGTAGCAAGATCAGTTGGAGTGATGCAGGCAGATCAAAGTGACAGTGTCGGATACTGGAGCGCGGATCAGAGTTGACAGCAAGTGCAAGAGTGCATGGGTGCAAGAGTTCAACAGCGCAGTGGTTCCTGATGACATGTGCAGTAGCTAAGCAGAGGTCGAAGACTTTGATGATAGATGCTAGATGCATTAGACTGATTGAGTTGTTTGGAGCCTATTCAGTTTCAGAGGAGTTGCAGAGCAGATGCATGGAGTTGCATGGTGCATGCATGAGTTTGCATGGCACATGCAAAGGGTGCATGGCAAATGCATGGAGTTGCATGTCGCATGCATGAAGTTTCATGGCGCTTGTGAAGGTTGCAGGGTGAATGCATGGAGTTGCATGTCGCATGCAAAGACATTCCTTTCTTGTTGAGAGGGAGTGTTGAAAATGGCAACAAGAAACAGTGAAGGAGGCCTCCTGAAACATCTTTCCCGAAGTTCGAAGGTGATCACCTAAACTAGGTGGGACACACACGATTTTTGTTTAAAATTATTTTTAGACTATGTCTATTTTTAGACATACTGAGCATAATTTGGGAATTCTACTTGGAGATTCTTGGAGTATGCGACATGTCGGTAAAAATAGATGAGACCCTAATTTTTAGGACCCAGGCTATTTTTAGACTGATCTCCTGAAAATATGGAAGTCAAATATTATTTACCCTTAATAATATTTTGACTATAAACAACAATATTTTGTTGCCTCTGCATTGACGTTGCAACCTGGCATGTACCGACAGGCAAAGAGAGGAATCCGTGAGTTGGTTGTCATTGCATGTTAGACTTCAGCTAGGACTCATGTATACAGTGCTGGTGGAGTTGATTGAGGAGTACTTGGAGGTAGTAATTTATTAACTAGTTGAACTAGTTGTATTTAGTTTAACTGGCTAATACACTGGAGATGAGTTGTGTGAATTAAACATTATTTAATTCACAAATTATTAACTCATTATTCAACTAAAGAACACATCAGTTTAACTCAGTGCATGGACAGTTCAGTGGCGACAAGTGAAAGAGGTAGATGAAAGGGTGAGTATAGCTATCAGTTGGAGGATCAGTTTTGCATGGGATTTGCATAACACTTGGAGGAAATTACCAATGAAAATTGCGCAGTGAAGCCAAGGAGATTCGAACCTTGGATCTCTATTTAGACCAGCCTTGATTGTGCAATAGAGGTAGAGAAGTAGTGGGTGTGTTTTGAACCTGTGACTTGTTCAAAACCAAGCTAGTTTTTGTGCAACTTTGGGAGATAGTACTGAGTACTTGTGAGGAGTTTGTACTATGTATTTGCTGCATGTTATCTCCATTTATAATATACTATAGCTGGGGGTTTTCAGCTATAAGCTTTCCCCATACATACTGTGTTAATGTGTGTGATGATTTGATGTGCGATCGCTTCTATTCTTTCCGCATGTGACAATTAATTGTAGAAGAAGGTTATGTGTTATGCATGCAATTCGAAATTGATGTATGATCAGGTTAATCTTCATTGAATAAGTGATTTATTCAGCTAATTTCTACAGATACAGCTCGCATAACAAATTTTGATCACTTGTGGAAGCCCCAGCAAATGTTTTAACAAATTGTTCAGCTGTGAGCAGCTCATAAGGTCTTCCATCCTTAATTGCTTTCAAATGGAAATAAACAAGACGCTCTGAAAGAAATAGAGAATAGTTCACAGATGGTTTCCTGGTGGCTAGTAATTTTTGCACTAATTGAAACATCAGGATTAATTTATTTTTTAATTTTGTATTCTCTTTCCTAGAATCTTTAAGCTGTTGGAGTGTCTGTTCCTAGTTTTCCCAATTGGAGTACATTTAATTTTTATAGGCTAGTTTATGCTATTGTAAAATTTTATCTTGATCCATAGCTTACTGCTTCTTCCACGTGTTCATTATTTCCAATTCTTTCCATGGTGGAGTTTGTGTTCTAGCATTATAAGTAATGGGCAGAGGCATAGTCTATGTAGCAGAATTAGTGAATGTCGGGTAGGATACATGTACCTTAGTTTCCTTCTCCAAAGTTTTTGAGGGCCCTACTGGTTCTTGTGTGACAGTAGGGTCTTCCTTCTTTAAAGTCTTTGAGGGCCCTACTGGTTCTTGTGTGACAGTAGGGTCTTCCTTCTTTAAAGTCTTTGAGGGCCCTACTGGTTCTTGTGTGACAGTGGGGTTTTCCCTCTTTACTAGAGATGATATGGATGCACCAGACATTGGTACTTCAACTATCTTGTATCCTACACTTTGATAAATGTTTCCACACTGATAACACATGTACTCTTTATAAGGATCATTCTCTAAGTGTTTTTCTTGCATCGATGTTGTATGAGCCAACATATAAAGATTCAATTCTTTATCAAAAGCTTCCCTTGCCATTATCAATTCTTTCTTGCAGGCTTCTAATTCTGACTTCAGAAATTCATTTTCTTCTAAAAGAGAGGCTATGGTGACTGGAGCATGTGCTTTTGTTGCTTGTTTTTCCTGCACTGTAGCTGGTTCTTGTGTTTCAGCTACAGTCAGTTTCCTTAAAATATCATGCTAGATGTTTAACTTTTGCACGTCAGCAGCTGGTTCTTGTGTTTTAGCTACTGCGTGAGTAGTTGGTTCTTGTGGAGCAGCTACTGGTTGTGTAGGAGATGATGTCATATTACCCTGGGCGACTGGTTCTTGTGGAGCAGTGCCACAGGATGAGATAGGTAATGATTCCAGGATTTGGAATGGTGGTGATGACTGGAATTGTAACAAGATGGCTGCCGGGTCAGGGGAAATGGGAGTTGTTTTCATTTTTCTCCTAGGTAGAAAAGCAGGGAAAGCAGTGGCTTTCTTTTACTTTCTATGGGAAGATTCTTCCCTAGGAGAGGGGCTGTCAGAAGAGGTGATTGTTTTGGATGCAGCCCTCGTTTGCCTTTTTGATACAGAGGCAGTTGTAGTCTGCCTCTTCCTTTTATGAATAGGAGGAGATGGTGGTGTTTCAATCTGAGAGGCATAACTGGGGATGTAAACAGTGGGTTGGGATGACTCTGCTAAATGGAATGGTTTTGAAGATGGGTGAATTGGATTGACTGGTTCTAAGGATGGGATTGGTGGAGGATCTGGGATATTCTCCAATTGTTGTTTATAAGAACTTTCAGAGATTTCGTGGGGATTTTCAGCTTCTTAGGGAATTTGGGCTTCATGGTGAATTTTGGGGGCTTGGTCAAGGAATAGGGGTAGGTTATTTAGAGGGGCATTTTGCTGAGCAAAACCCCTCTGAATTAATAGTTGACAAAGGCGATGATGAGTAAGGGATAGTAATGGAAATTTTACCTTTCTACAGTAATATGAAATATTCTTAATACATCCAAGCAGATAATAAGGAATTTTGAGTAGTCTACCATGCCGCAAGTGGCTCATTAAAACAAGGTCGTGTTGATAAACTACCTAATATTGCCCCTCGTAGGTTAAATAATGCTTGAAAAATTCAGCTACCTTGGCCCACAGAGGAGGTAGTGAGTGTAGTCCTATGCCATGGCCTTTGATCTCAACACGTTCTTCTGGACGAAGGAAGTCCTGTTGCGCATTTAGGATGATATTTTTTCTACTAAACCACCGAGTTCCTGTGATTGGAAAACCCGAGACTTGGGCAATATCATTCTCTGTAACTGAAATTCTGACCCCTTGGATTGTGGAGTGGTCCTGCTAGAGGTTCTGTGCGAACTCCAAGACTTGCTGAGGGTCATATTATCTCAGTTTTTCAAAATATGTGACCCATCCTACCTGCTAGAAAATTTGGTAAGCCTACGGAAATAATTGAAGAAGAGCCATTGAGCCGGGCTCATGCCTGATAGCCGAACCTCTCATGGTTACTAACTTAAGTCAAATACAGAAACAGAGAGCAGAATCACAGGCTCGATCAGAATAATCGTTACGACTGAGGATATGGAGTATCAATGACGGGCGAAATAATGGATATGAAGAGTGACGGTGGATTGTATGGTGTGGAATGATGGTTTTAATTTTCGAAATCCCCCCCTACATTTGATGTAATGATGTTTAAATGTACGGGGATTGTAATCATAATGGGAAAGATCCTCTCTTTAAACTATTATTTAACTGTATTACATAAAAAATCCGCATACCTTATATTGTACCTCTGTTTTTGTAATTAGAAGTATAGAGTGCTTGTTCATAGTGGCTTAATACTGATGGAAGAATCTTTAGATTTCTCTAAAATGTAGAAACATGACCATATTAGAGTCTGCTCAATACTGGATAATATTCACCCAATGGATCTGAAGAATAAAAGTGTGGTACTGGAAAACTTGTGTAGCAGAGGAAAGGAATGGTGTTTTAGCAATGGGAAGATGGATGACAGGTTTCTGAAAGTGGTGTTTCAGCAATGAAAAGATGGATGACATGTTGCTGAAAGTGGTGTTTCAGGAATGGAAAAATAAGGGAAATGTTTGTTGAAATGTGATGATTTAGTACTGGGAAAATTAGGGAAGTACTTGCTGAGGAATGATTTCAGCAGTAGGGAGCAGGGAAAAAGAAATGTTGGTTGAAGGATGGTGTTTCAAGAGTGGGTACAATGGGAAAATAGGAAAAAGGGAAAGATGGAGTAAGGGGATAAGTGATAAAAGAGATATTGCTGGGAAATGAGGAAATGAATTGAGATGAGGGAAACAAAGCTTCTCTGATTGAAGCTTAGATCTTCTTGTGATGAAATTGTCCTCCTTAGTGAGTTCTTCCTTAATCTCCAACATACCATTGTAACATGCCAACCCTTGACAGGGATTATTAGTTTTAAATCTATTCTAATACTAAAAATATAGTGCAGAAAATTAAATGTTGTGAGGAGCAGAAGACTCCCCTGGAAAAAGATAATGTGTATCAATCATGCAAGTAGCCTTAAAATATTCTTTAGAAACAGGGTGCTGGTACAAATGAAGCCTATGACCATTTACTAGTAGAGGTGTTTTGGAATCATCAATTGTTAAAAGTCTTACTGTTCCATTGGGAAAAATAACATCTACTTCATAAGGTCCAAGCCATCTTGTACGTAACTTACCTTGAAAGTTTTCAAACCGAGAGTCATACAATAAAGCCCAATTACCTTTTTGGAACTGCTTGTGCTTGATAATTTTATCATGCCACTTCATTCTTTGTTGTTGAATCATGGTTTTCTGGTGAATGGCATCTAATCTCTTTTCATCCAATTCAAGAAGCTGCTGCAACCTGGTTGTCTTCACATCAGTCAAATCAAGGTTAATAGCTAAAGCAGTTCTTAAAGTTTTAATTTCAAATTCCACAGGAAAAACAACACTTTTACCATAAACCAATTCATAGGGAGAAAATCCTGTAGTATTTCTCCAGGTAGTTCTATAAGCCCATAATGCTTCAGGGAACCTTTGAGACCAATCCTTCCGGTTATCCTTCACTGTTTTAGTTAGAATGGCTTCTATCACTTTATTTGTGCTTTCCACCTGCCCATTTGCTTGGGGATGGTATGGTGTAGTCATTCTATGATGAATATGATATTTCTGAAGGGTAGATTTAAAACCATGAGAATTGAAGGGAGGTCCTCCATCTGTAACTAGCTCTCTAGGAATTCCAAATCTAATAAAAATTTCTTCATATAAGAAAGCTAGGACATCTTCTTCATTGGCTCTAAGAAGTGCTTTGGCCTCCACCCATTTAGTCATATGGTCTTTAGAGACTAATATATAAGTTCTTTGATTGGATGGAGGATTGATGGGTCCTATGAAATCTAAGGCCCGTCTTTCAAGTGATTCAAGTACTACCTGGGGGTTTAATGGCATTTGATCTCTATGATTGGGTTGACCCATTCTCTGACAGTTGTCACAAGCCCGCACATATTTCTTTGCATCCTTAAATAGTGAGGACCAATAGTAACCCATCCTCAAAATTTTGTGTGCTGTTATTTTATCAGCAAAATGCCCTCCACAAGGGTCATCATGACAAGCTTTTAGTATATCATACACCTCATCCTCTCTAATACATCTTCAAATTTCATGATCAAGTCCTGTGTGAAAAAGACTCCCACTTATCCAGCTATACTTGGCACTTTGTTGAACAATTCTCCTCTTTTCTCTGTGTGACAGGTGTGATGGAAACTTTCCTGCAACCAAATAATTGACAATGTCTGCATACCAAGGAGAGTGAGCAGATACTGCAAATAGATACTCGTCAGGAAAGGAATCATCTACTGGAATATTATTATCAGTTTTTAAGCGTGAAAGGAAATCAGCCACAACATTTTCTTTGCTTGGTCGATCTACAATTGTAATATCAAACTCCTGCAGTAACAATAACCATATGGTAACTCGAGCATTTGTGACAGATTTATTCATTAAATACTTGATAGCCGAGTGATCAGTATGGACAAAAGTAGAGTAACCAGTGATATAATGTCGAAATTTGTTAATGGCATAAATTACTGCTAAGAATTCCTTTTCGGTAACTGTATAATTAAGCTCAGCAGGGGTCATATTCTTACTAATAAAATAGATAGCATAAGGAAGATGGTTTTCTTCTTGTCCCAAGACAGCTCCAATTGCAGTATCTGAAGCATCAGAAGATATATGAAAGGGAAGTGCCCAATCAGGTCCTCTCAGAATAGGAGCTATAGATAACTGATGATTGAGTGCTACAAAGGCTTCCTGACAAAGATTAGTCCACTTAAATTCAACATTTTTCATAAGAAACACAAATAATGGAGAAGCTATCTTAGAAATTTTTTTAATGAATCTTCTGTAATATCCAGCATGTCCAAGAAAAATTCTTACATCAGTTTGTGTTTTAGGAACAAGAAGATTTTGAATGACCTATATTTTGTATGGGTCTACCTGAATCCCTTGAGATGAGATAAAATGTCCAAGCACTATTCCTTCACTCATCATCATATGACATTTTTCAGTACTTAAGGATAGGTGAGCTTGTATACAGTGTTAAGCACCTTCTCAAGATTTTGTAATGCATCTTCAAAAGACACACCATAAGGAGTAAAATCATCCATAAATATTTCCATAGAGTCATTCAACATATCAGAAAAGATTCCTATAACAGCCCTTTGAAAAGTTGTTGGTGCATTGCATAGTCCAAATGGAAGAAATCTATAGGCAAAAGTTCCCCAAGGACTAGTAAAAGTGGCCTTGCCTTGGTCTTGGGGTGCAATCCTGATTTGGTTATACCCACTGAATCCATCTAAAAAGGAAAAGAATTTCTTCCCTGACAAACTGTCCAACACCTAATCAATAAATGTCAAAGGAAAGTGGTCCTTTTGAGTGGCTTTATTTAAAGCCCTATAATCTACACACACCCTCCATTTCCCATTTTTCTTAGGGACTATTACCAATGGGGAAACCCATTCACTGTCAGATATAGGGTATATAAATTTTGCATTAAGCAATTTTTGAAGTTCCTCTTTCAAAATTTCTTTTAAATTAGGGTTCATTCGTCTTTGGGGTTGACAAACTGGTCGAAAACCTTCCTTAATATAAATCCAGTGAGTACATAATTTAGGAGAGATTCCCTTCCTATCCGTGTAATCCCATGCGAATGCTTCCTTATTTTCAAGTAATAACTTCATGAACTGTCAGCTCAGGATTTATGTTTAGTGTTTTGCTAGGTTCAGTTTCCACTGTTATGCTTTTAGAGGAGATGGAGGTTGATGTTTGAGGTAAATCTTCAGATTCAATCTTGTCGTGGGTATCTGTTTCAAAGAGTGTAATCAATTGATTGTGAGTTTCAGCAACCACAGAGGAAGGTTCACAAATAAAACTATTAATTAATTCATCCTCTGTGCTATCTTTAAAACTCAAAGCTTTTCCAATAGTCAAAATAGGTTGAACAAAATTATCATCATAATCCATCTATACAGAATTATCATTGCTAATCATGGGTGTAGTATGAGGATAAAGAGTAAGATGTTTGGTTTCATATCCATTGGAAATTGTCATTGAACCAGATCTACAGCTGATAAAGGCATCGGCTATAGCAAGCCAAGGCCTTCCTAGAATTAGAGGGTGTCCCCCCAACTTTTTTTTAGTTTTCAACACCACAAAGTCAGCTGGATAATTCCAGGATTCAATCGAGATAACTAAGTCCTCAAAAACTCCTTCTGGTTTAATTGTAGAGCGGTTAGCTAGCTCTAGGATGGTTGGGGTGTCTCTAATTGTGTTCTTTAGCTGTAGCAATTGTGAGGTTTCCAGAGTCATGATATTTATTGCAGCACCTAAATCTACCAAAACTTGAGGGATTATTGTTTTACCAATTTGAACTGTCACAGTAGGATGGCCGGGGTCACCATATTTCACAGGAGGAGTTTTTCTGGACATCAATGCAGATAGATCACCCATAACATGAACTATAAGGGGATCCTTAGTTTTCCTACCAGGTTTCTTAATACAAATATCCCTCATGGTTCTGGCGTAGATTGGTACATCTCTTAGTGCCTGTAAAAGTGGAATTTTAACATACAAATTTTGCAATTCCCCTAAAAGATTAAAAGCAGGTGTTTCAGGCATTTTAGTTAAAACTAAACGTTCGGGGAATGGTGGCTCTGTTATTTCAACATACTTGTTAGAGGGTGGTTGTGCTTCTTTGTGTGAATTATGTTTCTCAGCTTCTTATTTATTAGAATCCAAAGAAGTAACATCATCAATAATAGGTTCAACTATTTTCCCAGATCTTAAATGGATATCATTGCATTATGCAGGGAAAACATGAAGTGTAGGCTCATTTTGAATGTCAATAACTTGCACAGCTTTATTATTGGGGTTAGGATTTGGTTGTACAAGTAGTTGTGGTCTCATTTGATTATTTGGTGGAGTAGCTGATGGCAGAGGAAGTGGTTGTTTAAATTGAGGAAATTGATTTGGATACGGGAGTTGTTGACTCCTCCAATTTGAATTCCATGGATTAAAAGAAGATGGTTGTTGTGGGGGCCAAGGAGTCCACATTGCAGGATCTACAAAGGGAGGGTTTGTTTGTTGCATGGGTGGGTAATTCATCTGATTAAAGGGTGGGTATTGCATTTGGTTAAAGGGAGGGTAATTTGTCTGACTGAAAGAAGGATAATTATTCCAACGATTAGAAGATGTAAACGACATGCTAGAATTCATACCTTGTCCTCTTGGTTGCCATTGTCTTCTTTGTGTTAGCAGATAAATTGCTTCAGCTTCTTCTTCCATTGGCTACAGTGCTACCTTTATTCCTGGTAGAGAAGGACATTGTTGTGTTTCATGATATTTCTCACAAAGGGTGCAGATTGGTATCCTGTCTAATGGGCATTCCCTTAGTGGATGTTTATCTCTGCATTTAGGGAAAAAGACAGCCAGAGCTGCTTCTGCTTCAGCCTACTTCTTTTTAACCTGCAAGGTGTCAATTTGTGAAGCAAAAGAACTTATCATTTCAGTTTTAAATTATTCAAGTAAATTACCTATTTCAGCTCTTGTTGCTCCCCCACTGGCTGATTTCTAAACTCTTGAATAAGTGGGATCTCTGTTATTTTCTCTATTCCTTGCAGCCCCTCTTGAACATCTTTTACAGAGTTCAAAAATCTCATCATATGATTCTTTGGATATATCTCCTTTACCAAGCATGTTTAGCATGCCTAAACAATCATCCCTTACTCCTTTAAGTAATATTGTTTTATGAATTTATTTACTTACATTCGGATGATCAGATCTCTATAGATTATACCGCAGTATTTCCACATAGTCCTTCAAATTCTCGTCCACCTTTTGTGCCATATTGAATAATTCCTCCCTCTTTTCTCTTGTCCGACAATAATCTTGATATTTAAGCAGAAATTTTTGTTTCATCTGTTCCCATGTTGTGATTACCTGACTTCCAAGGCTCATGAACCATCTTAACACATTTCCATTTAATGTTGCTGGAAGCAGTTTCAACTTCTGAGCATTAGTAACATAATCATAAATTCTCCATAATATATCAAATTCAAAAAGAAATTCATCCAGATCTTCAGAGGATAAACCATGGAAGTTGGGTAAAGCTGACAATGGAATATTCTTCATAGGGGTTGTTCCTCTAGGGAGATCACTGATAGGAAATCCCAAGGTAGAGAGAGAATTTTCATCCTTTCCTTCTCCTTCAGGATCTACTCGTCCTCCACCAAAGAATTCTTCGTTGTTTCCTTCCATTGGTTGATCTCCTACTGCACTTGCTCGATCCTCAAAATCTTCTACTGGTTCCTCAATGTTTTCCACTGGTCGTCCAATATCTTCTGTTAATTCCTCAACGTTCTCTGCTGATTCCTTAGCACTTTCTTCTGATTCTTCACCACTGGCTACTAGTTCTTTAATATCTGTTGCTGGTTCCTCTACATTTTCAGGGCTCACAACTTCTTCTGTTTCGTAGTCTGATTGAGGGGAGCGCTGAGGCTTTGGTCTTCGAGAGCTTAATCTCTGCGACGATTCAACCTTTGATACAATTTCATCAATAAAAGTCTTTCTTCCTCCCCTTCCTTTTCCCTTGCCACCTGTAGGGTTATTTTTCTTCTGGGTTCTGCATCCTCTCATACAATCTGCACATCTAGAAATAAAACATCAATGCTTTTGAAATCTATAATTTCCTTCCCCGGCAACGGTGCCAAAATGTTGGTCGCTTTAATTGTTTTAACAATTCAAGTGCCACATAAATTGTCAACCCAGGAAGGTCTGTTTATTCCAAATACAATCACACACTATATATGCTCAATTCCAAAAGCAAAGAAGAGTTGTAGTATTAACTACAAAAATTATATTAATCACACTTCTCACACCTTACTTTTAACAAAGCTGAAGCCTACTTGTGTTACAACAGAAACAATTCTCTGTTGCAGACCTTCATTAAAAGAATCGTAGGAAAGATAATGAAAGGAAATCACTCTGCAAAAAAGAAGATCAATCAAACATAACGGAGAACAGGACCCTATTCCTCCAAGTAGGAATATTCAGCACATGTTTTCTGTTATCAGTCACACTTCTAAAGAGAAAGATCAATCATCGGAGAACAGGACCCTATTCCTCCAAACAGGAATCTTCAGCACCTGTTTCCTGATGTCAAACTGTCACGCATTCATTCCGCAAACAAATGACTAGAAATAAAATAAATCACATCTCCTTCAGAATGAACAGTACAAAATAATGCAATAAATAAGGAAAATAGAGTTTTAGTAAGAAACACAAAACTGCATAAATAATCTTTAGCAAACAGTGTTTAATTAAGGTGTGAAATCATAAAGAAGTTAACAGACTACAGGAGCAATCGGGTGAATCTTGTGATGAAGGTGGGCCCTTTCCTTCTCACAAGATTCCCCAGAGGAAAGAATTTAAATTGAAGTGCTCAAAAGAAACCTTTATTCATCTGTCAAAAGAAATGATACATTACGATGGAGCCTTGCTCCTTTCCGCTCAAAAAAATGTATCTCCCGAAGTTTCTAACCCCCCCTCTAATGATGATGTCTCCTCTTTTTAAAGAGGAGAACAAGAGTAGACATCCATTATAGTTACATCAGAGAAATCCTATTTTTATCCAAATCCGATCTTTTATTTTAAAACAGGGTCTTTCTATTCTTCCATAGAAAAATATTGTTACAATAGATACAAAAATACTGGCTTCAGAACAATCCGTGTAACAACTTTCCTTTCTTTTCTTCGTCTTGTTTCCATCATTCTTGAAATATACTTTCGAAATCGCAAATCACGAGCAATTTTCAGTAATAGGATTTGCGTGCCCGTTGACTGTTTCAGCAATGGGGTCGACTATTTCAGTAACACGTTCCTTATCATAGATTATTTGTGATATCTCAGCGACTGTATATCTTCGATTAATGATTAAATATAAAAGTAATGTGGAATTATATGCAAAACAAATTAAACATAGAGTAAAGAGAAGAACTTTGTATACCTTTGGGGAAAATGTATAGGAATGATAATGTAAACTTTAGATATGGACTAAAAAGAGTAAAGAGGTGGCAAAAATATGTAGTCAAAATGGTACATTATGAGGTCCTAACACCTGCTACTGGCTCTTCTCCATCTGGATCTTGCAAAACTCTTGGAAATTAGTATGATCTCTAAACCTCTCATTTTTAGATTCATACTCCCGCAACAAATCACTAAGAGTCATTCTCTTAGGCATTCTTCCTCCTCCCATCCATCTCAAGATAGCTCTGGGAATTTTACTATGTTGTGCATCATGGATTGAAGCTGCATTCTCACACTCACCATGTGAAAATCTAGATTCATCTCTAGAATCAACCTCCTTTGGATATTTCATCTGTAATCTCATTTTCTTAGCCTCTCCTTGAAAGCTCTTCATAGATTTTGGAAGAAGCTTTGTAAGCTTGTCTTCCTTTCTTCCTGCACAAACTAAAGCTTTCTAGATTCTATCCATCTCTCCTTCTTTTGATAGCTAGATATCACAGGCTGAGCTAGAGATCATGCTTTGATACCACTGTAATGTTCCTTTTTCAGGATTGCTCATGAATCATGCATGAAAAATGCATTTCCAGCAACATATAAAATAAAAAAGTGAAATGGACTCTTGGATCCCATATTTTAATCAATAATAAACCTAAATATTAGAAGAGAACTGAAACAAATCAAACTAGGTGGGCTAAACAGACCTCCCACACTAGTGTAGCTAAAAATGGTGAAAAACCCCAAGACTGCAAAATTCCGGAGCAACTGCTCAAGGGACTGCACAGTGTAAGAGAGGATTTACACATAAAATAATAGGAGAACAATATATATACTCATGTATTGATAAATAATGTTTAATTACAAATATCTAATATCCTATACAAAATACAAAAGAAACCGACAAGGGTTTCTTGTCAAACACTCTATATATAAAATGTGATATTCAAGAAATGAATGAATAATCACTGCAACATTGAGGTACATAAGTTTAGAAGGCTAGAAGATCTATTATCTGATGTATAACCATTAATGTCTTCCTCCCATGAAAGGATGAACCTCTCAATTGCAAGGAAGCACTGCAACGGAGCTACCAAACCATGCAATGAACACTGCCTCCAAAATAACGCACTCCCTAGCGGAAACAGTGCTGGGAGGGTATGAGAAATGTGTGATCTGATACCACAGATCTGAAATAAGTCTAGGAGCTCTCCAAACATATCTCTCAAGTGAAGGAAACCTTCCTCCAATGAGAAACTAGCTCAGAAGCCGGGATTCCAATCCCTTCCACCGCTGCACCCTGTAGCACTGTACAATCTCCGGCAAAGATGTGCTAATGTAGATGGCTGAAGCTTGGCCTAAAAACCTGATGTGTAATGATTAATTCAAACTCTCCCAATGAGCTCCTCAAAGGAAAGATGTGGGATTCCTGCTCGGGAACACCTAGTGCTAAACAACACTGCAACTTTGCTAAGCAACAAAGCAGTAACAATTCTTGGCAGCCAAGAATAATAATCTACAACATGATGAATAATGTTGCCATCCTCTTCCTTAAATAAGATATGATTTTTCTTTCCCTTTTCCCCACTCAATTAGGTTACTTCTAACCCAAGTTACATCTCCCTCCAAAATTGCGTTATTCATCCTTGGATTCTTCCTCCACTAAAACTGCATTGTTGACTTAGTCAAAGCAACTTGAATTGAATGTTGTTCACACATGGAGGTGTCTTATTGAGCTAGAAAGAGTCTCCTCTTTCACATTTGGATTATTTTACTCCTCCTTAGGATACTTATGGGTTTTCTTCCCATTTATTCACCGAATATGGCTGCTGCTAACTCTAATGTTCCATTTAGCTCGGAGGCTAAAATTTTGGAACATTACACATCTATCATTGTTGATATGTTTTCCAGTTTCCATTTTTTCTTTTCTTTCTATGAATAAAATGAAGTAATGTAGTTGCGGGTCTCTTTTTACATATGTAAGTAAGAGTTAAACATCCTTAATGGGTGCTCCTTCATTTTAACTATTCCACTCACATGAAATTATTCTGAAGTTTAAAATTATAGATCCTGTTAGGGTCTTGTGATTTGGCAGATTGACAAGCCAAATGACAGGGTAACATCAAACCAACTTTGGGGCCCTAGCACCTAGCCTTCCTGGACTCAGAGAGGGATCTCTCTATTTGTGCAAAGGATGTAAACTTGTTTGCTTTCTATGCATCTGATTTTAGGCTAGCTGTTAAGTATGTTTTGGTTTATTTTAGGTTTTTTAAGGGAGAACTGATCAAAGGATAGATAGATAAAAATATTGTCAGATCAACTAGGCTATGGGGTCGATAAGGTCGAGACTGCCTCAAAGGGTGAACAAGGTATATTGCAGGGCCGAATTGGTCAAGGTAAAATGGATTCTTTAGGTGGAGTGAAATGGGATGGACACTAAGTTTGTGAAAAACAAAGAAGTTTTAAGCACAAATAGTTTTACAGTAAAAATCCATGTGGTAGGGATAACCATTAATCACTATAAATGTAACTCAAATTGATAGATGCATAAAATAAACATTAAAGCGATACATAAAAGTATAAGACCCTCTAACTTTGGGAAAATCACCTTCAGACTTTGGGGAAAACAAACGAGTCAAACAAACAACTCAATCTATGAAGAGGGAACTCCTAGACATCATATTTTGAGCTATCGGGAACTTTGAACTAAGATTGCAGAGCATAGGCAAAGGGCAAGATCGAAACAAGACCTCTTTGGTTCAACTAGGACAATAAAAAATTCAGAGAAAGGTTTCAGTGACGGGGTTTTGGATAGCTATGAGTAAGCAGGGCATATCGTGAATAATACTAGATAGCATACATAATAACCATTAATGAAATTGATAACAAGTTCTTAGGGTATCAAAGAGCAGTTAAGAATTCTTTGACATAACTAAGAAAGAAGAAAAACATAGAAACTGTAATGAATCTGGAAACTTGAGGTGCCTCCATGGGCATGTCTCAAATATATTCTTTACTGACCTACAACAAGCAAGAAACATGAAAACATGTATGATAGACTAAGGAAAACATATAGATAAGGAACACTATACCATTTACCAAGCCATGGAATCCAACAAACAGTCATCTTCCACCATCCAAGACAAACGAGAAATCATCCACATCATGAGACAAAGTGTTTCTTCAAAGCTTGTAATATCATGTATTTCTCTAAATCATCAAGTTCAGCCTATTGATACAATGAAATCTCTTGGAATATATAGGCTAAAGAGTAAGAAAATATCCAAGAGCATCTATAAGGCCATTGGCCTATTGCAAATATCTGATTTTGTCCTTGAGGTTTTGCAAAGCCCAAGGCACAAAATATCTTCAAAAATATCTATAAAATGCTAAAAATGGAAGTAAAATTGACTTTTCATGACTGAAAAGGGCTAAAAAAGGCTTAACGCACATTTGGATGAGCATCTTCAGAAATCTTCCTTTTTTGCCAAAATGCTACAGGAACATAGCAGCATAAAATTTCCTGTCTTGTATACCACTTTTGAGGGACCTCCCGATGTCGAAACGAGGCCCGTGATGGCTCGTTGGAAAGCCCTGGATGTATAGCTTCTGGAAATACTTTATTTTTCCCAAAATTATCCCTATAAGTATGTAAAAAAAATGATTTGAGTGAAAAAAACCAAAAAAGTAGCCCTTGCTGATATATGAGGCAGAAAGTTTAAAAATCACTGTTTTTCGCCTCTTTGGGGGACCAAAACACCTCCTTTGGATCTAAAAATTTGTTAGTAGCTTCCCCTAAATTTATTTCATCCAGAAAAATGACTTTCATGAGTTGAGGATGTTCCTAGCACCCATGGCAAAGCCTTGAAAAATGTGCAATTAGGGCCAAAAAACACAAAAAACAAAATCATGTCAAAATTTGCTCAATTTTGGCGAGAAAGCTCCTTATGGGTTCTTAGAAGCATGAAAGGAAGCTGAGGCCAAGATTTCAAGCCCACATATGCGTTTCTCCACTTTTTCTACCGAGCGCCTCTTTCGGGCAGCTTTGAGCCTTTCTTGAGCAAGTTTGAGCTTTCTTCGGGGAAATTGGTTCAACTTCTTGTAGTGCTCGGTCATCTTCTTTTGTAGACTCAAGTCTCTTTTAGATTTCTCTAATTTATCCTCCAAATGATTGTTGGACCTTTCAAGCCATGATTCTTTATCATTTTCTATTTCTTGGGCGAGCAATTGAGTGAGAGGATAAGATCGAACAAGGGCCGCCTCTTCTTCCTTCTTTTTCTCCAAAGCTTTCTTGAGACCCATAGTCCTAGGCCTCTTTATCATTGGATGCTCTTCTTCTTCAGTATCATCAAATTATCCCATAATCTCTTCAAGCTTGACTTGTTCTTTGTAGGCTTCCATTTGGTATTTGAAAGCCCGGGCCTCATAAACTGCCATTTGACCACTCATTTGTTTGTTTTGCATCTGTAGAAAATGTATGAGGTCCTTTGACCTTTCTAAATTAGCTTGTAGGTCATGAATTTGGGATTCTCTGTTTTGCAAAAGAGCCTCAATAATCCTAGCTTCATCATCCCCAGCATCACTGTCTATCTGTATGATGTCAAACTCCCTTTCCTTTTCATGACTACTCTCCTACTGTTCCTCTTTTTCTTTCCCCTTGCCTTGGTTAGACTTCTTGGTCCTCTTCCTCTTTGTAAATTCAAAAATACTCTTCTTAGGCAGTTTTCCTCTACTTCTTAGTGCTCTTGTGACATTGCTAGTCACTGCTAGAGTGATATTCTTCTTTGCAGATCTAGTGTTTCTAGGCTTCGCCACTTTTGGAGGAAGAGTCATGGCCCCTTGCGTAGGAGAGGCAGCTAGCACATGCTCTAGGTTGTGTTGAGGAGAAGAGAGAGATAGTTTCATGACTTGCACTTGCTCAACTTAGTCCTTGGTTTGGTCTTGGATGCCCTTAGGACTGTTTTGATCTTTTTGCTCCATGTTTCCCCTTTCAGAAAGGTCACTATTTGGTGTTTGCTTGCCATCATCATTGCTTGCTTGAGGGCTGTCTTGTTTCTCATCATAAGTGTCTCTTTGAGGACTGTCATGACCCTCATCATCACTATTTTTGCTGCCACTTTGTTTGTTTTCTTGAGGACTGTCTTTTACATCTCTGTCACTACTTTCTTCATAACTGCTATGCTTTTTACTTTCACTATTTTTTCCCTCATCACCATCATGCTTACTACTGTGTTGACTGCCATCATGTTCCTCTTCATGACTGCTATGATCACCATCATTTTTTTCATGCTTTCCATCATTTCCTTCTTCCTCACTGTCATGTTTAGATTCTTTACTTTGTTCCTCATCATTACTAGTTTTCTTCTTGTCACTTTGCCCTTCTTCATCACTAGTTTGCTTCTTCTCTTTTTCACTCTCAATCATAGGGGATTTTTTCCTTTTAGGAGTGGATTGACTAGAAGAGGGAGAGACATGGTGAGTGGCTGGTGAGGAAGGCGCATGAGATGAAGAGGCAATGGCAAAATCTGAATGAGAAATGAAGGTCTCCCAAGAAACTCCTTTCTTTTCAAGTTGATGGAGGATGATGACCTTGATAAGGGAATGGTGAAATAAACAAGCTTGTTGTTGAGCAGAGAGCTTCTTCTGGACAGTAGAGGCCATCTTTTCAATGCTTCTATAGAGGAATAAAGCTAGGTTCAACAACTGAGTTCTTGTGAAATGCATAAGAAGCCTGATGTGATAGGCATAAATCCTGGAAAAATTCCCTTCACTTGTGAAATACTTCATGATGACTTTCATGAGGGGGGCATAGCTGCCCAATAAGTGAGAAAAAGGGAAAATATCTTGGTAAGCATCCTGATGGTCTGGTTTTAGAAAGGGTTTATAGTGATTCAGATCTAGGTATGTTTGTTTGAACCACTTTTCTCCTATATAGGGGATCTTAGTAGCTTTGCAGATAGCCCTAGGAGTGAGTTTGAAGTCCAGACCTGCTATGTGAATTTTCCCTCCTTGTAGCCTCAAAGCAAACAAATGTGTCAAAGGAGGGTGATTTTTTACTTCTTGGACTTTTTGGCAAAAATCCAAGCACCCTACTTCATGAAAACTGAAGAGTATGGAAGGGGATTCATTCACCTCCTGAGTTGTAATAGGCTCATACCAATTGTGATACCCACTTCTACTGTCCTTCTTTGGAGGCATTTTTTATTTTGATACCCATTACTGATTTATCAAAACAAGACTTTGAAATGATCACTGAAAAAGGTCTCTTCTCAAAGCACTGTTTTCTTCCTTAATTGGAAAAAAGGTTTCTTGTTCAAAAGAAAAAAATTTCACTTCTTATGAACTGTGTTGTGAGCAAACAAGGCCTTTAATAAGATCTATTTTTGGTTTTTGAAGACAAGTCCCCTTTTGTTTTTGGCACAAAAACTCTTTCCCTTTAATCACTTCTTTTTTGAAATCATTTTTTAAGAGGTGAACAATCCCCTTATAAACTGATCAAAACTCTTTCTTAATCACTGCCTTTTTTAAATCATTGTTTAATAGGTGAGAAAACCTCTTATAAATTGATCAAAACTCTTTCTTAATCACTGCCTTTCTCTATTTTTAAACAAAGAAGGCACTCTTGAGAATCACTATGTTTCTCCTTCGAGTAATCATTGTTCCTCTTTGATTATCATTGTTTCTCTAAAAATTAGTCTTCATGTCACTGCTATAGGGTAAAATTCTTGGGTTGCTGGTTATCATATATCCCTCTCAGGGCTTTCCGGTGCCCGAGGCAGACAGTAAGATTAGTTGTATAGTTCATAAAGATGGCATATAGATGTTCATATTAACTTAAAACAACTTGATAGAGTAAGATAGAATATTACCTCTTTAATGATCTTGGAGTCCCTTAGAGAGCATTAGGCAGTGAAGCAGATGTTATCCTTCACCAGCTCCAAATCTTGGCCCTGCAATCAATTAAAGCACCTGTTTAATTTCTAACATAACATACATTTCCTATCAATTAAGCTAATATATAATAAACATTTAAACTATGCCCATCTAAGCCATTCATCTCATGCTATATAAGTGACTAAATAATAATGACAATATCAACACATAGAATGGAAAAAATAGACACAGTTCTATTGATTTATAAAAATGAGGATTACAACCGTCGGTTGTACCAAGCCCTCCTCAGCCTTCCAATATCACTATCTCTCAAAGTGGTGATGTCTTGATCAAAAATTTCTCAATGAACCTCTTTGACCTTTGACCTTCACACTACAACAATGATCTCTACTTCACAAGTATTCAAAATCTTTGACAATCCTTCGACCTTGAACCAAGAGCCTTCAACTCCATTTTATAGGAGATGGAGAGAGAAATCATTTCCCTTTTCTTTCCACCAATTTTGAATAGAAAAAACCAATATGTTTCCCCAACCTCCATGTGTTTGCCTTCTTTGAGAGTTCAGTTGTTTATGGCAAGGCCCAATAAGAGATTAGTGCTTTGCAGTTTCCTTTTTGTACTGACTCTCTTGTGAGAAAAAGATGGAGATTCAAGTCATTCCCCGTGTTTTTTTCCCGTTTCAAACTTAAAACACGGGTAACGCTTCCCTCTAGTGTAAAAAGAGTGTTTCCCTAGCCACTAATGTGGCCTATTCACTAATCAACTATGTTATAATGATCTTGTGTTGTTATAGTGAGGCGTTACCTTGGCAAAAATAGGTTTAATTTAGGTCTTTGTACTCCTTCCATATTTATCTTCTCCTCTGAGCTGATGAGGAGGTATTTTGACCTGTAATAGATGCCCCCTAAAGTGTGAGGTCAGAGACGAAGACGATGGCCGAAATAATTTACAATGTGTGTAGTAGAGATAAAGAGATTAAAAGATTGAGGAAAACCTGAAACAACAACATATGTCAGAAAATATAGTATCTCCCTTGAGTCGGGAATTCCCATGCTTAGTAGCTTAAACAACATGATTTCTCTAGAATAGAGATATGAAGAATCTGTCCACCGATAAGCACAATGTGGAAGTGTTTTTCATAACAAGATTAGGCTGAAAAAGCTATCTCCATAAACAATATTGCAACTTGGGGAAGGGAACATAACTTTAATGATGTAACCTTTGCCCCAAGGTCTTGACCGTCGATTCACTTAAACTGCATATCAACATGTGAATGAAGGAGCTGTTGTCGAACATGTGAGAAATCGTCTAATTACCAGTCGATGATGAAAACTGTTAACAAACATGAAGGTGGCCACTGATAATGATGATGTTCCCTAAGATGCACAGTACAATCTAGCGAGTGTGAATAAAATGAGTTGAATTCGAACACTCGTAGAATCATTCGACCAGGAGCCAATGATGAAGACTCCTGATCAAACACAAGACTACCTGCCACTGATGTCTGCAAGTATCCAGGTACTGATGTTTTTTTGGATCATCTTCTTAGATAAGATGTTGAAGCTGATAGGAAGAGATATGTTGAAAGGTAGGCACTGAGGCATCCTACATTAGTCAACATGAAATGGAAATCCACTAATTTTGTTTATGATTGAGATAATGAAGAGTAAATGGGGATGTCAGATGACAAATAATTTCTTGGATAATGAGCGGTTTGGTTGATAACAGGAGCAGTAGATAGCGAGATCTATATGAACAATAGAAGGCACTGTAGCAGGGTACTAGGCAGCTGAGGCTTAATGAGCACCAAAGAGTGTGTTAGGATTTTACCGGTGCAGGGACACTGGGAGATGAAGGCTAATACTCATAGATGGTAGGGTTCGGCTTACTACGAAAGAGTTTTCTAGGAAGTACCATGTTCAAGATTTTTGCTGCCAAATCGACCTTTCTGAAATGTAACAGAGGTAGTATCCATTTTGTCCAAATTTTTTCCCCGTCTGATTAAGTTTAACGATTCCATACGAGTAAACTCAGTGAATTTTTCATATTTAGAGAGTCTGAAAAATATCATAGAAGACAACTTTGCCCCGTCTGATTAGGTTTAACAAGTCTAGATGAGTAAACTTGGTGAATTTTTCATATTTAGAGAGTCTGAAAAATATCGTAAAAGATGAATCCATTGGGGTACCTTTGTCATGTCTTGATAACTGAGCACGACAAAGGGAGAATAGTAAGCCTGAAATAGTTCATTTTCCGTAAGTTAGTCCATCGAAGCTGGAAAAGTGAGAAATCTATGTTCGATGGATGTCTACCTCATTTTTTTATGAGTACGAGGAGACAGAGTAAACTCAGTACTCTTTGTGAAATTTTAACAAGTCCAACAAAGAAAAACTCGGTTACCTCCGTGAAATTTTAACGAGTCACGCAGAGAAAACTTGATTACTTTTTCGGTTTAAAGAGCTTTGAAAAAGAGGAAAAGAATGGATCCTTACTCTCTGTCGTGGTAGTTTAACGAGCCCGAAAAAGTCAACTCAGGGTTTTTTCAGTTTTATAAGAGAGAAAAAGGTCCCTAAAAATAAAGCTCAGTGCTTCTTCATATCAGTTTTAACGAGTCTGAAGAATAAAACTCTAGGTTTTTCGGATTAACGAGAAAGAAAAATACCATAAAAAGAACGGTCGATATCAACTTCGTATAATTTTAACGAGTCTGAAGAAGGGAACTCAAGGTTTTTCAGATTAACGAGCAAGAAAAATACCGTAAAAATAATTCTCGAGTAAACACGAGTATGTCTGCGTATGAATCTTGATCCTTCATCAGAACATCAGAACCAAATCTCAATAGTTGTGACACATGCGCAACGAGAATTCACGACTTTTTCTGACTATCTTAAGAGAGTCATGCCCCAGAATTGGCTATAAGAAGGTCAAAAGACCTTCATTTTCACTGTTTTGAGTGCTGTGAAGGAGCTCTAGGGTGAAAAAGGGGTGAAATCTTCAGCTGACATTTACGGTCAATCCGGGCAACGTTTTTCCTTCCCGCGAGATCCAGGTAAGAGCTAGAACCTCCTACTATCATTTAATTGTCTTTTTGTTACATTTTGCTGGTTCAAACTGAGAAAATTATGAGGCCCTAAAAAATGCTTGCGCCTAACGCGGGCCAGTAGTGTTACAGCCGTGTTAAATGCATAACCCGTGAAGGGATGATGCGTTAGCATGCTCTGTTTTACACTAGGGCCAGCGTTAGGCACACCGTGTTTTTTAGCAACTCATTTTTCACTATTTTGAAGTGGTTCAGGCAAGTTTTGATCGGTTGAAATTGTTGCATTTGTAGGTATTCAGTTGTTAATCATGAGTATCTGGAGAGAGAGAGAACATGAACGGGAAGAATGAGAGATGATGACGGATGTTGCAAGCTTGATGGCTCTCTGCAGACGTGGATTGCTAAAATATGCCTGCTTAGAACTGATGAGGGGTCAAGAGGACCTCCTGAGGTGGCTAATCTAGCAATGGGATGAACGGCACCATATCTTTCGGATTGGGGGCAATGAGCTCTCAATTGAAAAGGATGATGTGTAATTTTTGACCGGCCTACCATGTCATGGGCTGAGGCCCAACTTGACGGGGTCTAGAGCTGACCCACGTTCCATTGCTGATCTGATTCATGCACATTGCATACGTGACACTCAGGCTGTGAGCAATCGGGTGCTGATTGCACGGGTGACTTTGAGACCATTGAGGTCTATACTATGGATGATTATTCTCTTGGCAGGTGCTAAGAGTCAGCATGTGGCCACCAAGGCCCAGATGCTCTTAGCCTTGGACTGTATGCAGCCTCAAGTTTTTGACTGGTGTGATGGAGTTGTCGGTCGGGTCCGAGCAGAGCCTACCGCATGTAGGACCCATACCCAGAGATATTTTGGGTACAATACACTGATTGTCTCTTTCTTACTCGATTGGGTACCATTGATGAGGCCCAGGATCGTTACAGCGCCATTGGGCCCACGCGAGCCGAGGCAGGCTCGGTGGGTAGCTTTGCTTCCGCGGACTGGAGAGGGTCCCGTCCACCACTGTTTTGATGATGGATTTTTTGATTGGCTAAACTCCAAAATTATTATGATTGAGGATTATCCCTATGCAGGGATGAACTTCACAGGCGATCCAAAGTTAGTACTGCCCCCTGGTACCCAGTGGGGACTCAATGGTAAGAAGGAAATGATCAGTGTATTTAAAAGAAGTACTTTGTTTTTTGTCTTTTGAATGTTTATGCATTTTTTTTTTTGAAATAGGGTGAAAATTATGTTTTGACATGAAGAATTTTTTTAATTGACACAGATGTGGCACCTGTCCGGCCAGTCGGGGCCCCTCGCTATGCACGGTAAGGACTGTAGCTACCTAGGGCTGGTGCACTAGCAGAGGATGCGAAAGCCGACGAGGATGATGATGCCCAGGTTTTACATGAACTCTCTAGAAACCTGGAGGGTTTGAGTATAGGCATACCACCCCTTCCTATGTGGGAGGTTCCAGTTCATTTGCAGCAGCATACCGTAGGTGTGCTGGAGAGATACCTGGTGCCTCTGAGGAGGATAGCTAGAGAAGTTGTATGTTACCATGATCATCAGGCCTAGCTGGCAGAGCGGATGTATTAGTGTCATAGCATGGCTTAGTATAGCCAATTTTCTATAAAACACCCAAGTTTTGGAAGATTTTTTGATGTAACTATTGTAGTGGACACGACATATATATATATATATATATATATATACATACTTTTTGGTGGTTTTGTGTTTTTTTATTTTTTATGTATTTTTAATGGTATAAAAATATATATACTCATGAAGAAATCTTTTATAGAAAATGTGAAAAATGCCAATCTAACACATAGTTTGCCAAAGAATCGGCTAATGCATTAAATTCTCTAGGAACGTGCTCAAATGTAATTGTTTGAAATTGATGTTCTAAAAGTCGCACCCTTAAAAAATAACGTAACGGTAATGATTGTTTAACTGCATAATGACGAGTTGGGAATCTAACCTGACCACTAAATTGGAGATGTCACGGGATGCCGCTTCCATGAGGAGTTGGATCACTGACATGTATTCGGAAACATTATTGGTGGCGCTACCCAGGAAGGTACTCCCATAACCAATAAAGTCTGACTCAAGAGTGTAGAGAACCCAATCAGCTGAAGCAATGCGTCTAGTGTGATGACTAGCACCATCCACATATCCGACGTATGGTAAAGAGGGTGACGACATCTGTGTGAAAGAAAAAAAATTATACATGAGAAAAAACACCTCGAAAACCAAAAAATATCCAGAGACATCAAAACAATAGGCAAAACTTATATACATAAAATTACAAAGCATATGCCTAGTGCGAAACTAGGCAAAATACTTCTTTAGATAGAGCCCGTTGCGAGGCTCCGCGAGTGGAATTCCATTACAGTCCTGAAATTTGTAAGCCCCTTTTGAGAGGAATTTAGTGACGATGTAAGGACCAAGCCATAATGGTTGGAGTGTTCCTGCCCCCAAGAGGTCATGTTTCTGATCATATAGTAGAAAAATTTCGCCCTCTTGGAAAGAACGAGGATTGACAGATTTGTCGTATTGAGCTTTGACTCAGCACTGGTGAGCTTCGAGTGCTAGTGTAGCATCTCGACGAGTTTCATCCAATTGATCGAGTGAGAGAAAGCACTCTTTTGTGGCGGTGGTGCCAGGCAGGAGTTCAACGGCAAGTTTGAGTGATGGAATTTCATACTCGATTGGAAGTACTTCCTCTAGGCCAGATGCAAGTTGGAATGGCATGAAACCTGTGGCAGTTTTGACTGATGTTCGGTATGCCCATAACGCGGAATACAACTTCCAATTCCATGTGGTTTTATGATTTTTGACCAATCGACGAATCATGGTTTTGAGGAAGCCATTTACGGCTTCAACTTGGCCATTAGCTTGAGGATAATAAGATGAAGATTGATCTTGATGAAAACCTAGCATGGATGTTAATTCGGTCATCATATGATTCTGAAAGTGGGATCCATGATCTGTGACAATTGATAGGGGTACGCCGAACCGACAGATTACTTGATTGAACAGGAAGAGATTGGCAGTTTCGCCATCGGCCTTGAAAGTGGGAATGGCTTCTGCCCATTTCGTAAAATAGTCAACTACAACCATGATGTAGTTGTGTCCATTTTCCGAAGTGGGATTTCAGGTGACAAAGTAAATTCCCCATTTAGCGAAAGGACCAATGGAGATAACCAGATGAAGGGGGGCAGGATGAGCGCGCATTTTATTTGTGAAAAATTGACATGGATGGCACTTATGGACTTCTGCAATGCAGTCTTTAAACAAAGTGGGCCAATAGTAACCTGAGCACAAGATTTTTTGGGCAGTAGCTATGCCCGAAAGATGGCCACCACATGCCCCTGCGTGGCATTCATTCAAAACTTGTTCCGCCTCATCGAAAGTGAGACAACGTCAAATAATAGTATCAACACCACAATGATATAGTGTATCATTTAGCACGAGGTAGTGCTTTTCTTGGTGGCGGATACGACGACGGTCGTCAGACGTGAGAGTTGGGCAGAAGCGTTGGGTTTGTAGGTAGACCAAAATGTCTCCATACCATGGGTCTGAAAAATCGACCAAGTATACAGATTCATTAGGAAATGGATCATGAGATACTTCTCTTGGGCCGATTTTGGGAAGGTCTGATATTAATTTGGCGAAGACGAGGGATTTCTTTGCTTTCGCAACTGTGAAGACCAAATCAAATTGTTGGAGGATTATGATCCATTTGGAATATTTTCCTTCAATAATTTGTCTAGACAGGATATGTCGCATGGGGTTCTCCAAAGCAATAACCGTAGTTTGTCGCAGCAATATATAGTGTCGGAGTCGGGTGACGGTGAAACCTGCCACCAGAGAAATCTCTCCACATGTGAATAACGTAATTCCAGTCCGATTAGACCTTTGGACAAATAGTATATCACATGTTCACTGTCATCGCTGTGAACTTGAACCAGAATCATTCCAAGTGAGGATGGTGAGGTTTCCATGTAGAGGAGAAATTCGCATGAGTAGTTGGGGGCACTAAGGAGTGGGGCTGATGCAAGTGCATGTTTTAAGGTAGGAGAACCTAAATTGAGCCAGCAAGCTTGTGACATAACACAGGTCGAAGCACCTTCATATATGACAGTGCGATGGATTGGTCTCCCTTTCGACACAACTTGCACCTGGAATGTGAGTTGGTGTGAGAGGCAAGGTTTAGATTTTTCCATATCAAAGATAGTTAGCATGGAATCCTAGGGGTCTATTCCACCAATGGCCGAAAGCAAGGCTTTCCTTTGTGCTGGATAGGTTTGTAATAGTTCAAGAGTAGACATTGTTGACGGTGCTTGCGCCAAATCTTCTACAATATTGTAGTTTTTGGTTGCACGTGCAGAGGTGTTATGAGTCATGCGTCAAAGTGTCCCTTTGGGGGGACGAATCACGAGGTCAGCAGTAGGTCGTTCGATATGAAAATCATTGGGCAGTGGTGGATTTGAACTAGTACCAGGTTCTTGAGCATCTATGGTAGGATTTCCATAAATCTTGGCTCGTGTTTGAAGTTCAACACTCTCAATGCCATAAATGGAAGATCGTCCTTCGTCGGAAGGATGTGAACCACCATTGCCCAGTTCATGGGGTTGTGGTAGATTGTCAACCATGTGTTGATGTTGCTGCTATTGATTAGGGAAAGGATTATGAAGAACAGCAGGTGTTCTCCCAGAATCCTTGTTTGTAATAAAATCGGAGCATTCTAGTAGTCGAGGAAATTTGTATGTCAAGTGGTCCTCCGCACAGATATTGCAAGGAAATTTCATGGGTTTATCCTTCCCTTTGTCATTTTTGGCAGTGTTTTTCTGATTAGGGTTATTCTTATTGTCCGACCGCTCTTCCAAAGAAGATGTATTTTTCTTGTTCTTCTTATTTTTCCCACTAGGTTTTTGTAAAGTTTGCACAGAATTTACCTCAGCGGTAGGAAGAGTAGTCGTTTGGTGAGGGGTGGTGGCAGCCGAAGATGGTTGGGAGGCTTGCCCCCAAGACTATTTTTTGGCTACACTAGATATTGTGCCAACGAGACCATCGGCATGAGCTCTGATTTTCTGAGTAGCCGAAATATTTGGGTTACCAAGGGCATTGGGGAGAAAATCATATAGCATGCCAGATTGTGAATAGATTAAATCCAAATGCTGGGCACGATGAATGCATTGATCTTCTGTAACCACACCGGAAAGGCCAATGTCTTTAGAGATGTGGGGTAAGAGAGACTTACAAAACCAATTAGCTAAGAGATGATCCGAGATTGGTGCTTTGACTAGCCTCCTCCTACGTCTCCTTTCATGACTGTGATCGGAGATGTGGGTGGCAGTGTCTTGGCGCAACGAGGTTAAAAGTTTCGTTCTGGTTTCAAATCTGATTGGTAATTGGAATTTCTTTAGAAACTTCATCGCTAAAGTGCCAAAATTGTTTATGGCAGTGCGTGGAAATTCAATATACCACTTGGCAGCATTGCCTGTAAGGGTGCGGGGAAACAGTCGAAGCTGGACACTATCATCCACCATGGAATTGGATATAGAATATAGATGAAAGTTAGTGATGCGTGCGGCTGGGTCGTTCCCTTGTTTCCCGTCGAACTTTGGGATGTCAGAAGGAATCTTGTGTGGTAATGGAGGCCAAAGCGGGTTGTGATTGATGGGATCATTAGTCAGTTTATGGATGTCGGGGATGTCCAGAGCTGCCAAAAATGGAAATTGTGGATTTTCCCCGGAATCTAACCAAGGAATTATGGGCTGACTACTTAGACCATAGGGTCCACCCATCAATGTATTACCAGGAGGATAAGTAGGACTTTGATAAAAATTTCCTATAGGTGGAGGGGTAGGGACATATGGTTGTTGTCCATAGGGCATATTGTATTGCGGGGCGAACGGTTGGTTGCCCCGAGTATAAAAGTGCCCTCCCATTCTAGATGGAGGTTGGGGTGGGTTATTCCATATGGATGAAATAGAGTTTCCCGGAGGCATGCTACTACTTGCATAGTTCGGTAACGACATAGACCTTACACCTATATTTGAACCACTTAAGGGAATAGTATTGACAATAGGTTGTCCTGTTTGTCCTAAGGATTGCAGGGGAAGTGAAATGTTCCCTGCTACCTGCATGCTAGTGACACTGCCCCCTGGTATAGTGGCCAAGGTGTTTGAACTCAGAAAAGGGTTCCAACCGAAAGGGTTGCTAAAATGAACCGAAGTAGTCACACTCGTGGGAGGAGCAACCGTGGGTCCCAGCATGGTCACAGTAGGAGTAGAAACTGAAGGATTCAGTGAGCTACTGACAGTTGTGATGACCGTAGGGTTGGGATTAGGTATATGTTGACTACTGGGGTTACCAAGTGATGGCATAGAACTGACAACTAGTGTGGAGGATGGTGGCGAACCTAGAATGGTTGCCATTGGCATCGACCCTGTGGATGCCGGTGGTGAAATGGATGTTTGTGCAACTAAAGAAATATCTTAGCATGGTGGAATCTAAACTATTACGGGCCCCAATGGATCAGTGAGTGGAGGATTATAATGAGGTACAATCCCTTCCGTAAAAGGGTCCTCTGGAAATTCCGTATGATATGAGGCTATGTGAAAATCAATATTTTTCAAAGGAGACTGCTCTTCCGTAGAAGGCACGGGTTCACCAAGGTTTATTTCTTCCTCAATAGTCAGAGGAGGTAGACCTTGCTATCGTCGAGACAGACGGCGTGGGTCGGAGGACAGCATGGTGACTTGTTTATTTTTAACAAATTTTAATAAATTTTGATGTATTATAAAGTCTCAATGACAGTAACCACACACCTAAAAAAGAAAAAAAGGACTCTCTAAAATAAATCAGCAAGCAGCCAAAATAGGGTGCCCTATCTAAGTACTACGATTTGTTGGTGATGAAATCCAGTATCACAATAGTATACAGAGAGAGTTGGTCGAAAGTATAGTTACGGTCACTCTAGAGCTTCACCCGAACCTCAGACGATAGGTGTAAGAACTCTCGTGAAGACAAGTACCCTCCTAAAGACTGAAAACAGAGTGGTTTGGTCTGTTTTAGGTACTAGGACAGCCCATCCCAGTCACCTTGTGTAAGTCCCTAAAAAGTATGGCCACTAAAGATACCTCAAATCACAAACATCATAAGGGGGGTCCACGGTCAAGGACAACATGCTATATGGGCAGAATACCTAGATCCCCGATCTAGTTTCAACATCCCTGAAGGGAACCCCAATATACAACACACCCACCCAATGTAGTCAAAGGCGGGCTACCTTCTTGTGCACCCAAGTGTTGTCTAGCGCTGAGCTCCAGTAAAGGAACAGTCCCAATAATATGAGTGTAGTAGGATTTCGCTCGTTAATGACTCTAGTTTCAAGTTTTGAGATCTTGGGTGATTTTCTCACTTTCCTAACCCAAGATCCTAGCCTGAACTACTATTTGTGTGAGCTCAAAAAAGAGTAATGTGATTGATTTTATTATCGCTTTATTCTTAGTGTACTTGATTATTAGTCTTGCGGAGGGGGAGTGGACGTATGAAATGTAATGAGACTTTGACTCAAGAAACCATGCAAAATATGCTCTAAATATTTAATTCGATGAAGATTATTTTTACAAGGAGAGGTTTCTTTTCAACATCCATGCACTAACATTCAAATAGCACAGTTCAACTTTAAAGATTCAGACTTCTATCTACCTCTTTTTAACAGTCTATGAATTGAAATTTTCAGAATTAACTCAGCTAGATGCAGAAAAACTAAAAAAAAATAATTTCCTTCTCTAAAAAGTAAAATGATTTTGACACTAAATTTTCAAAAAAGAGCAAACAAACAGAAATGCTAGATTAGTAAACAAGCACGGGGATTTAGTAAAAGAGAGATACTGATGGCCAAAAAACTCTGCAACCAAAACACAATCACAGTAGTGGACAAATTTTTTTGGCTGAGTAACGCACTATCTCTGAGTAAAGACAACATTAATCTAGAGACTAATGCACTGTATTTAAGCAGAGGTAGCATTATAACGCACTGGAAAACCCACAGAGGTAGCGTTAGCCAGGGTAAAGTTCTTCAGATGGTCAAACAGAAACAAGATTGAACTCTGCGAGCTTTTGAAATGTCTACTGGGCATAAATACTGGTCGAAAGGGTCTGTGAACAGAGGAAAGAAGAAAGGAGGAAAGAAATAGTTCGGAAACTATGGGGAAACTCCCCAGCGGAGTCACCAATTCTGCTATAGGGTAAAATTCTTGGGTTGCTGGTTATCGTATATCCCTCTCAGGGAATTTCGGTGCCCAAGGCAGACAGTAAGATTAGCTGTATAGTTCACAAAGATGGCATATACATGTTCATATTAACTTAAAACAACTTGATAGAGTAAGATAGAAGATTACCTCTTTAATGATCTTGGAGTCCCTTGGAGAGCATTAGGCAGCGAAGCAGATGTTCTCCTTCACCAACTCCAAATCTTGGCCCCGCAATCAATTAAAGCACCCATGTAATTTCTAACATAGCATACATTTCCTATCAATTAAGCTAATATATAATAAACATTTAAACTATGCCCATCTAAGCCATTCATCTCATGCTATATAAGTGATTAAATAATAATGAAAATATCAACACATAGAATGGACAAAACAGATACAGTTCTATTGATTTATAAAAAGGAGGATTACAACCGTCGATTGTGTCAAGCCTTCCTTAGCCTTCCAATCTCTCTATCTCTCAAAGTGGTGATGTCTTGATCAACAAGTTCTCAATGAACCTCTTTGACCTTTGACCTTCACACTAAAACAATGATCTCTACTTCACAAGTATTCAAAATCTTTGACAATCCTTCGACCTTGAACCAAGAGCCTTCAACTCGATTTTATAGGAGATGGAGAGAGCAATCATTTCTCTTCTCTTTCCACTAGTTCTGAATAGAAAAAACCAATATGTTTCCCCAACCTCCATGCTTTTGCCTTCTTTGAGAGTTCAGTTGTTTATGGCAAGGCCCAATAAGAGATTAGTGCTTTGCAGTTTCCTTTTTGTACTGACTCTCTTGTGAGAAAAAGTTGGAGATTCAAATCATTCCTCGCGGGTTTTTCCCATTTCAAACTTAAAACATGGGTAATGTTGCCCTCTAGTGTAAACAGAGTGTTGCCCTAGCCACTAACACGACCTATTCACTGATCAGCTGCGTTATAACACTCTTGTGTTGTTATAGTGAGGCGTTACTTTGGAAGAAATAGGTTTAATTTAGGTATTTGTACTCCTTCCATATTCATCTTCTCCTCTGAGTTGATGAGGAGGTATTTTGACCTATAAAAGATGCCCCCTAAAGTGTGAGGTCAGAGACGAAGATGATGGCCGAAATACTTTACAATGTGTGTAGTATAGATAAAGAGATTGAAAGACTGAGGAAAACCTGAAACAACAACATATGTTATAAAATATAGTATCTGCCTTGAGTCGGGCATTCCCATGCTCAGTGGCTTAAAAAACATGATTTCTCTAGAATAGAGATATGAAGAATCTGTCCACCAATAAGCACAATGTGGAAGTGTCTGTCATAACAGGATCAGGCTGAAGAAGTTGTCTCCATAAACAATATCACAACTTGGGGAAGGGAACACAACTTTAATGATGTAACCTTTGCCCCAAGGTCTTGACCGCCGATTCACTTAAATTGCATATTTCTCAACATGTGAATGAAGGAGCTATCATCGAACATGTGAGAAATAATCTGATTACGAGTCGATGATGAAAACTGTTAACAGAGGCGAAGGTGGCCACCAATAATGATGATGGTCCCTAAGATGCACAATAAAATCTAGCTAGTGTGAATAAAATGAGTTGAAGTCGAAAACTCATAGAATCATTCGATCAGGAGCCAATGATGAAGAATCATGATCAAACAAAAGACTACCTGCCACTGATGTCTGCAAGTATCCGGGTACTGATGGGTTTCTGGATCAACTTCCTAGATAAGATGTTGAAGTCGATAGGAAGAGATCTATTGAAAGGTAGGCACTGAGGCGTCCTACATCAGTCAACATGAAACGGAAATCCACTGATTTTTTTTATGATTGAGATAATGAAGAGTAAATGGGGATGTTGGACGACAAATAATTTCTGCCATAATGAGCGGTTTGGTTGATAATGGGAGCAGTAGATAGCGAGATATGTTTGAACAATAGAAGGCACTGTAGCATGGTATTAGGAAGCTGAGGCTTAATGAACACCAAAGAGTGTTTTAGGATTTTACCAGTGTAGGGACACTAAGAGTTGAAGGCTAATACTCATAGATAGTAGGGTTCGGCTTACTGCGAAAGATTTTTTTGGGAAGTGCCATGTTCAAGATTTTTGTTGCCAAATCGACCTTTCTGAAATGTAACAGAGGTAGTATCCATTTTGTCCAATTTGTTTCCCCGTCTAATTAAGTTTAACGAGTCCAGACGAGTAAACTCGGTGAATTTTTCATATTTAGAGAGTCTGAAAAATATCATAAAAGACAACTCTGTGTCTCGTCTGATTAGGTTTAACGAGTCCAGACGAGTAAAATCGGTGAATTTTTCATATTTAGAGAGTTTGAAAAATATCGTAAAAGACGACTCCATTGGGGTACCTTTGTCATGTCTTGATAACCGGGCATGGCAAAGGGAGAATAGTAAGCTCGAAATAGTTCATTTTCCATATGTTAGTCTATCGAAGCCGGAAAAGTGAGAAATCTATGTTCGATGGACATCTACCTCATTTTGTTATGAGTACGAGGAGACGGAGTAAACTCAGTTCTCTTTGTGAAATTTTGACAAGTCCAACAAAGAAAAACTCAGTTACCTCTGTGAAATTTTAACGAGTCACGCGGAGAAAACTTGATGCCCTCCGTGAAATTTTAATGAGTCATGCGGAGAAAACTCGATTAATTTTTTGGTTTAAAGAGCTTTGAAAAAGAGGAAAAGAATTGCTCCTTACTCTCTGTCGTGGTATTTTAACGAGCCCGACAAAGTTAACTTGGGGTTTTTTTAGTTTTATAAGCGAGAAAAAGGTCCCTAAAAGAAATCTTAGTGCTTCTTCATATTAGTTTTAATGAGTCTGAAGAAGAAAACTCTAGGTTTTTCGAATTAACGAGTAAGAAAAAGACCATAAAAAGAACGCTCGATATCAACTTCATATAAGTTTAATGAGTCCGAAGAAGGGAACTCGAGGTTTTTCAGATTAACGAGAAATAAAAATACCATAAAAAGAATCCTCAAGTAAACACGAGTATTTCTGCATATGAATCTTGATCACTCATCAGAACATCAGTACCAAATCTCAATAGTTGGGACACATGCACAACAAGAATTCACGACTTCTTCCGACTAGTTTAAGAGAGTCATGCCCCAGAATAGGCTATAAGAAGGTTAGAAGACCTTCATTTTCACTATTTTGAGTGTTGTGAAGGAGCTCTGGGGTGAAAAAGGGGTGAAATATTCAGCTCACAATTACGGTCAATCTGAGCAACGATTTTCCTTCCAGTGAGATCTAGGTAAGAGCTAGAACCTCCTGATGTCATTTAATTGTCTTTTTGTTACGTTTTGCTGGTTCAAACTGAGAAAATTGTGAGGCCCTAAAAAATGCTTGCGCCTAAAACGACCCATAAAGTGTTACAGCCGCGTTAAACGCATAACCCGTGAAGGGATGCTGTGTTAGCGTGCTCTATTTTACACTAGGGCCAGCATTAGGCACACCGTGTTTTTTAGCAACTCGTTTTTCACTGTTTTGAAGTGGTTTAGGAAAGTTTTGATCGGTTGAAAATGTTGCATTTACAGGTATTCAGCTGTTAATCATGAATATCTGGCGATAGAGAGAACATGAACGGGAAGAATGAGAGATGATGATGGATTATGCAAGCTTGATGGCTCTTCACAGATGTGGATTGCTAAAATATGCCCGCTTAGAACTGCTGAGGGGTCAAGAGGACCTCCTGAGGTGGCTAATCCAGCAATGGGACGAACGGCACCATGTATTTCACACTGGGGGCAATGAGCTCTCAATCGAAAAGGATGATGTGTACTTTTTGACCGGCCTATCATGTCATGGGCCGAGGCCCAACTTGACAGGGTCCAGAGCTGACCCACGTTCCACTGCTGATCTGATTCGTGCACATTGCATACGTGACACTTAGGCTGTGAGAAACCGGGTACCGATCGCACAGGTGACTTTGAGACCATTGAGGTCTATACTATAGATGATTGTTCGCTTGGCAGGTGCCAAGAGTCAGCATGTGGCCACCAAGGCCCAGATTCTCCTAGCCTTGGACTGTATGCAACCTCAGGTTTTTTACTGGTGTGACGGAGTTGTCCGTCGGGTCCGAGCAGAGCTTACCGCATGTAAGACCCATACCCAGAGAGATTTTGGGTATGGTACACTAATTGTCTCTTTCTTACTAGAGCAAGCACCATTGATGAGGCCCAGGATTGTTACAGCACCATTGGGCCCACGCAAGCTGAGGCAGGCTCGGTGGGCAGCTTTGCTTCCGCGGACTAGAGAGGGTCCCGTCCGCCACTGTTTTGATGATGGATTTTTTGATTGGCTAAACTCCCAGATTATTATGATTAAGGATTATCCCTATGCAGGGATGAACTTCACAGGCGATCCAGAGTTAGTACTGCCCCCTGGTACCTAGTGGGGACTCGATGGTAAGAAGGAAATGATCAGTGTATTTAAAAGAAGTACTTTGTTTTTTGTCTTTTGAATGTTTATGCAATTTTTTTGTTGAAATAGGGTGAAAATTATGCTTTGACATGAAGCGTTTGTTTGTTTGACACAGATGTGGCACCTGTCCAGCCAGTTGGGGCCCCTCGCTATGCATGGCGAGGACTGCAGCTACCTGGGGCTGGCACACCAGCAGAGGATGCGGAAGCCGAGGAGGATGATGATGCCCATGTTTTACATGAACTCTCCAGAAACCTGGAGGGTTTGAGTATGGGCATACCACCCCTTCCTATGCGGGAGGTTCGAGTTAGTTTGCAGTGGCATACCGTAGGTGTGCCGGAGAGATACTTGGTGCCTTTGAGGAGGATAGCTAGAGCAGTTGTATGTTACCATGATTATCAGGCCTAGCTGGCGGAGTGGATGTATTAGTGTCAGAACGTAGCTTAGTATAGCCAATTTTTTGTAAAACGCCCAAGTTTTAGAAGATTTTTTGATGTAACTATTGTACTAGACACAATATATATATATACATAATTTTTGGTGATTTTGTGTTTTTTAATTTTTTTATGTATTTTTAACGGGATAAAAATATATATACTCATGAGTAAATCTTTTATAGAAAATGTGACAAATGCCAATCTAACACATAGTTTTCCAAAGAATCAACTAATGCATTAAAGTCTCTAGGAACGTGCTCAAATGTAATTGTTTGAAATTGACGTTCTAAAAGTCGCACCCTTAAAAAATAACGTAACAAGACTGGATGACAGACACGGTAATGATTTTTTAACTGCATAATGATGAGTTGGGAATCTAACCTGACCACTAAATTGGAGATGTCACGGGATGTCGCTTCCGTGAGGAGTTGGATCACTGACATGTATTCGGAAACATTATTGGTGGCACTACCCAGGAATATTCCCCCAGAACCAAGAAGTTCTGACTTAGGAGTGTAGAGAACCCAAGCAGCTGAAGAAATGCATCTAGTGTGATGACTAGCATTGTCTGCATATCTGATGTATGGTAAGGAGGGTGACAGCATTTGTGTGAAGGAAAAAAAATTATACATGAGAAAAAACACCTCGAAAACCAAAAAATATCCAGAGAAATCAAAACAATAGGAAAAACTTATATACATAAAATTACAAAGCATATGCCTAGTGCAAAACTAGGAAAAATACTTCTTTAGATAGAGCCCGTTGCGAGGCTCCACGAGTGGAATTCCATTATTGTCTTGAAGTTTGTAAGCCCCTTTTGAGAGGACTTTAGTGACGATGTAAGGACCAAGCCATAATGGTTGGAGTGTTCCTGCCCCCAAGAGGTCATGTTTCTTATCATAGAGTATAACAAGATCACCCTCTTGGAAAGAACGAGGCTTGAGAGATTTGTCGTATTGAGTTTTGCTTGGCGCTGGTGAGCTTCAAGTGCTAGTGTAGCATCTCGAGGAGTTTTGTCCAAATGATCGAGAGAGAGCAAGCACTCTTCTATGGTAGTGGTGCCAGGCAGGAATTCAACGACGAGTTTGAGTGATGGAATTTTGCACTCAATTGGAAGTACTACCTCCAGGCCGAATGCAAGTTGGAATGGTGTGAAACCTGTGGCAGTTTTGACTGACGTTTGGTATG
>JAXQQM020063235.1:0-24392 GCA_034641835.2 Pinus albicaulis | reverse complement strand
AGTTCTTGAAAATTAAAAGCTACCGTCCCCAAAGATTGTAACCATTGTACTCCTAGTACAACATCAGCACCTCCCATAGGAATGGCAAGCATTGGACTAGTCAATACATATTCCCCCCATGGTTAGCTTGATATTATGGCATTTTCCAGAGCAATTTATAGTTCCTCCATTTGCAACCATCACTTGACATTCTGGTGCTGGGTATAGGAAACAATTTAATTCCTTGGCTACCTTATAATGAATAAAATTATGGGTGCTAACTGAATCAATCAACACTATTACCCTTTTCTTCTTTATATGTCCTTCTATCTTGAGAGTTTGAGGAGTGGTAATTCCTGCCAGTGCATTACACGATATGGTCTGATTCATTTCTTCCTCTTCTAGGGGTGGTTCCTGGTGTATATCCTCTTCTTGTTCATTTTCTTCTTCTTCTTCACAATCTATGTAAAATAATTTCTTCTCAGCACACTTATGACCTTTAGTGTATTTGCTATCACAACTGTAGCAAATCCCTTTTGCTCTTTTTTCTTCCAATTGTTGTGGTGTCAACCTTGTAGGTTGTGGAAATCTAGGCATAGAAACACTTCCTTCTTTATAGAATTGAGTGGTAGGCTTCCTTGTCGCCATAATTTTACATTCAACTTTTCTTGCCAATCTGAATGCCTTCTCCAATGAATCAGGTTCCAAAACACGAACTTCATGTTGGATGTTATCCTTTAGAGTACCTAAGAAGAGATCAATCCTGTGTTCCTCTGGAATATTAGTTACCCTTATATTCAATTTTTGGAAGTCCTCAATGTGCTGCCCCACTAAACCCTTTTGTTTGAGATTTATCAATTGGCCAAAGAAGGTGTTGCTCTTGCATCGCCCAAAAGACACTTCCGTAAAATGACTGGAGTGACAATTTTTACGCAGAGCAAAGCCATCGATACCATACAAATGTATTTTGTTCTAAATGTAAAGTTGTAATGCGACTTTTGTGTGAGCCTTGCACTATGGATCAAAATATTGCTCCATCTATAGTATCCAGTGTTCAAGATCCTTTCCACTAAACCTCCTCATATTCATTTTTGGAATATGGTGGTTCTTCCCACAACATTAGAGGCTATAACACATGGTCTATTTATTTTTCTCTCATCATGAGGTTCTTCTACCATATTTCCCATTAGGAATGCTTGTTTTGCTTCTTGTCAATGCCTCTCCATGTGCTTTTAGATCATTCTTCATGTTTTCCAGGTTGTCTTTCATATGTTTCTGCTGACATATGACCTCTCATTTCATCCATCTTAGCTTCCATGCCCACTTCCATGCCATCCATCTTAGCTTCCAAACCATTCATCTTAGCTTCCACGCCTTTCTTCAAAACTTCCATTTCATTTTTTGTTGTTCTTTGCGAGAACGAAATTTGTTGCACTTGCTCTTGTAATTTTGATTGCCATTCTTCATCTTCATGAGTCACAGTAGAGCCTTCTAAAGGCTTAATGGGAGTTGAATTATTTTTAGGGGCCATTTTAGAATCCAATACTGATATCTATTCTACAATATTCCCTTGGAATCAATTTAACTTGCTTCTTCAAACAAGACTTATGCAATTCGGAAAAAAATACACACCTTTTACTTGCTTTTTAGGAGCTCTGTATTGAAATTGAATTATCTCTGTAATTGAGAATCTTCAATATCTGAAATTCACTGCTGTAGTAGCTTTCTGAACTGTATTTCAAATGCCACAGGTATGATCTAATTTGGATTCTTCAAGACAAAGTTATTTCCAATCTCCCACAATGACCGAATTTTGGACTGGTTCAGTAGAGCGAACTTGTACGACTTGCCACATGTCACTGTTTCGTCCTTCATCTCTAAAATTGATATCCAAAAACTTCAGTCCATGTACTTGCAACCACTTTTTACGGCACTCCAATCCGATGCCCAGAGAGAGATATTGAACTTTTCCCACGATCACCTCTTTGAGATGAAATTCAAGAGCCTAAAAAAGCACTACCTTCCACAGATCATATCTCCAAAAATGTTGCGAACCAAGCTCTGAAATTTTTTGACGAATTTCCTCAAGATTTCAGCTTTCAGATCAGTATGAATTTTCCATTTTTCAATTTGTAGAAATTGTTTTATAGCTGCTTTTAATTCCACTACGACCGCTAGAGCCCAAAAATATTCAATTTGGGCTATGATCGGCATCGAAAATGTTGCGAACTGTTTCAAAATTTAGAAAACTTCATTGGGATTTCGCTTTCAAGACCCAAATTAACTTCTAAAGTCAGAGAAAAAGCAGTTTTTAAAATGCCACACGACCGCTGTAAGCAAAGAACCTCAGAATCCAAAGTCGATACCAAATGTTGTAAAATCATTCCAAAAGAAGAAAAAAAAAAAGATATTAACGCTTTAGCCAAGCCATTTGGCAACCTCCAATACATTACATAAATGAACAATTCTGGGATGATACAATTTACAAAACCTCCTTTCTATATATAGGAGTCCATGGGGCCATAATGTAATCCTAGTGGGCCACAATGTAATCCTAGCCGACCTAACAATAATTTAAGGGCACAATAATAACAAAATGGGGGTTACAAGGGTACAATAATAACAATAAGGGGGTTACACTAACAATAATA
Organism: Pinus albicaulis; assembly: GCA_034641835.2. NCBI lineage: Eukaryota > Viridiplantae > Streptophyta > Pinopsida > Pinales > Pinaceae > Pinus > Pinus albicaulis. Next base: position 21,762 of record JAXQQM020063235.1, on the reverse strand, counting down.
AGGGACTATACTAGTGATATAGGGACCTATCAAATCCATAGCTTCAAAAATACTTATGCTATCATGGTATATTCTAATATCTTGACTTAAAGTACCTCCCAAACCAATATACTATCCCCATTTTTTATTGCATGTAATATTGCTTCCATTTATTTTCATTTAGATTTCACCAAATATTTTCTTTGAATTCCTTGCTTTTAAAAGCCAATGATATCTATTGTGTTAATGTTACGTAAATTCTTCCTAGTGCCTCATACCTCATTATGAATATTTACCAAAAGTAGGTGCAACCGATGTTGGTGTAGAAGACATGGCATCCATTAAAAGAGAGAATGCCAAAGTAGCCTCATCATTCCATATAAATGATATTTTATTCAAGAGATATGTGATCGGGACTGAAATGCACACATCTTTAACAAACATCAATAATATCATGTAAGTCTAAAAAACCTTCTAGGAACCTTGATTTTCTTAGGAATAGGTCATTTTGTAATAGCTTGCATCTTTTGAGGCTCCAACTTCACTCCTTCCTTTAAAACAATATAAACCAAATACTCGAATTCTTATTTCCCAAAAGCACATTTGGATATTTTTACATAAAAATGATTGTTCTCAATAGACTATATAGACCTTTTCCACATGTTTAGTGTGGTATTCCCATGATTTGTTATAACAGAGTAAGCACAAAGAAAACCAACACAACTTCTTTATAAGACCAGATCAAACAAAATTGTTCTTAAGTCGAGCCCGCTGTACTGGGCACGATAAACCATAATTCAAACCAAATTTATGCCCCACAGCCCAATTGTGGCCACCTGTGACTAAAACCGATAAATTTCCACCCTGGACCTCCGGTCCGTTGGGCCATGATGAGGAGAGCAGGACGCGACTTTATCAAATTCGCCCCACCTTTTTTCGGTCCTGATTTCACCATGCTGAGTCTAAAAAAGATCCGTCTAATCAATTTATCTCAAAGAATGTCCTCCTCTGTAAAACTTGCCTCGCTCGCTCTATGCATTCTGATGGCATTTGCTGCGATAATATGATGTGGTGATTTCATATCAATCGCATTAAGATTTAACGTTGTTCAATTAAATTCCAAGGTTTTCACATCAAATCGCATTAAATTTTAACATTGTTCAAGATCGGACCTCCACTCCCGTTAGTGATTCTGCATGCTCCAATATGATCCTGCCTTCGGTTCTCATTAATGATCAGAGATTAATTATGACGAGCGTCCTTCGATTGCATTGCATTGATAAAATGCAATTTCGCTATGGTTTTTCAGACGAGCCGGTTGCTGGGTTACACTGCCTGCTCACTGTGACGAGAAGGAGAAGTGGCCAGCTGAACTACTGCGTAGACCTTGCTGCATATCTTCATTCCTCTCGGACTGGTCCTTGTCTGTCTTCCTCTGTTTCTTGGAATTCTGCTTCTCCGTCTCCTCTTGTGCCCACTGCTAGTGAGATTGCACCCATGCCTCGCGTGCGTCAAAGGATGCGTTGCCGCAGGGGGAGCACCAGAGGTCAACTCCTGCGCGCTCCCTCCAGCCCCTCAACGGAGTTGTCTTCCAGCTAGTCCAGTGATTATGCAGGTCGCTATCCAAATACTAGGAGTGGGCGGGGTCGGGTTGTAGGATCTGGCCACCATATGGATTCCCCTGCTCCTCGTTTCCCCACCGCTAGTTAACCTTCTCCCACGACGTGCATTGTGCAATTTTCCTTTAATTGCTCTCTCAACCGCCCATGAATTACAGCTTCAGTCACTGTGGTTTTTCGCGAGGAGGCCCAAACGGAGGAAGAATGCACCCGTCCGGTGGGTCTAAGCTCGGAAAAATCCGGCCAGCATTCGGGCCTTCAGGAAGGGAGCCGTGGCATGAATGTGGAGGTAGCACCTAGCGATCCTGGACCTTCCAAAGGATGGTGCCGAATCGTCGAGGAGCCGGAGGAGTAGTTTGGTTAATTTGTTTTTCTTGCTTCGCGGCCCACTTAAATGGGCTGCTTTTAGATTATTTTACTGTGTTGGACCTTTGTAATATTTTTGAATTCTATAAATTAAACGTTCAAGACTGGTTTCCCCGTATGAGGGCAGTCTTCTTAATTTTTTGATTTTTTGATGACAAATTTGCCATGAGTCTGGGCAATGATTTTGACTTCGGTGTAATTTTATTCCCACTGTTAATAGATTAACTTTACTTAGAAATTTTTTTTTTGCCCTGTTTCTATTTTAAACCTGTTTTCTATGTGAATGCTATTTCTGATGGACTGAAGTGAAGTAGAGCAAAGAGTCAGAGACTCTTCACTTACTTCTAAACTCTCAAGGCTCTCCTCATCAGTGTCATAGGTGACCTATATTGGCTGCTTACTTTTTTCAACATGATGATAATGAACTTCATCCCACAAATCAATTGTTGATTGCTCTGCAAGGTTAGTTTCTGTTTGGATATCATAATCATCAACATATTGATCAAACCTTGGAGAATCATTAATATAAGTAATGTCACCAGCCATGCATATTGGACTATCAGATTGCTTTTCTTCAAATTGATTTACAAATCTATTTTTTGACTCATGGTATGCAAGATTAACAGGAGAAAGATCAGAAAAATTTTGGTTATATGAAGTTTTAGAGGTTGTCTACATGTTTATAAGTTGATCTATTTCCTCTTCAGTTAAAAAGGGAGGCTTTTTCATTTCTCTTCGGATATAACTACAATAATCCTCTTTCTCTTGGGAAATCTGATTTGGAGGATGAATGGCTTTTTGGGCTTCACCTATGAGAGATGATGAATCATTACTTATGCCTTTAGAGAGATCCTGTGGGTTCTCTTTCATTTCTTGCTTGTTTTTATCTTCAACCAATTCTTTGTGATGTTGAGGATAGTTAGCGTGTAATTCATGAGTTTTTTTTGATAGATTCTTAGGAGGCCAATTTTCTTTTATGAACTCAAATGACTCCTAGCATAAAGGTAGAGATCCTACAGGTTTTGATTTATCTTCTATTTCGGATCTGAATTCATCCTCACTCAACTCTTCTTGATGTTTGGGATAATAAACATGGGATTCATGAGTTTCCTCTGATGGATTCTTAGGAGGCCAATTTGCTTTTATGAACTCAAATGACTCCCAGCATAAAGGTAGAGATCCTACAGGTTTTGATTTATCTTTTATCTCAGATTTGAATTCCTCTTCAATCAACTCTTCTTGATTTAGGTGAGAGTTAACTTGAGCAGGGTTTTCCTGAATAACTGCTGAGAGATCTTTAGGATGAAAATTTTCTTTCAAAGTCTGGAATGATTTAAAGCATAAGGGTAGAGAACCTAAAGGTTTTGATTCTTCTTCCATTTCAGAATTTGTGATTTCAAAATGGCTAATAGTTTCTTTAGAGCATTCCTCTATGTTTTTATTTGCAACTTTCCCATTTGGCACATTTTGTTTATAACTCTTGTCTTGTAATAGTCGAGTGTGTTTATTCTGAGGAAGAAGTGTAGGTTGGTTTGAATAAGCAGTGTTAACCTTAACTTTATGTTTCTCTCTTTTCCTAAGTATATGCTCTAGCTTGCCTAACATACATACCAATTTTTTTATCTTTTCCTCTGAAGATATTATTCTCTCTTGATTTGCTTTGTCTTTCTCTATTATTCTTAGTTGTGCCTCCCTATTTAGTATGTTGAATTCTACATCAACTGCTATCCTTTTCATTTCTTCTAGGGTCAAAGGATCTTTATTTCTTATCCGGAAAACCATCTTTGGGTCAAAAGAATTTGGGTAGTGCAAGAGAGCACATCCGAGGGGTGGCTTTATGTTAGCAGGCATTGCATGGTATACTTTATTGAACCTGGTTGAAAAGTTTTGTATTGTCTACCCTGGTTGTCTTTTTAACTAATTGTATTCCTTTATGATGAGAACTTTATTACCCATGACCACCCACCTATCTAGGAAGATTTGAGTGAACTGATGAAAATTGGTAATGCTTGCAGCTGGAAGGTATTTAAACCAACTCTTAATTTTTCCTTGTAATGATAAGGAAAACATTCTAATACGCACATCATATTCTTCTATTTCATAAAGGTCAAGTAAATTCTCAAGATTTTGGACGTGCTCTTTAGCGGTGACTTTGGAGATTTCTCCATCAAATCTGGGTAATTTATTTTGAAGATTTGCAGGGAGGGCTCGGAAGATGGGAGGTAAAACTAGAGGCTTGTATCTTTCTGGGACCTTTGTGGATATAGGTAGTGTAAAAAGAGATTTATGACTGTTTGATGTTTCAGCCAGAGTGGGAAAGGTAGCATGAGGCTCATGTTTTGCTAGGTTTTCCATAGGTGAATCTGGGGTAAGCACAGGTGTATAAGCCTGCTCATGGTCTGAAATTTGAGGTTTAGCTTTTTGAGGTTTGAGATCTTTCCAATGATCAATGTAGATCTCATCAGTGTATTCTTTATCAGGCTCAAAGTAGGATAGAACATATTTATAGATAAATACAATAATTTCTTGAATCCAACTAAGGCCTGATTGCTTTTTCTTTCTAGGATGACTGGTCATGTTTTAGGTTCTTCCTCCAGTGGAGTCTTTAGGTCTATTGAGAGTTGTGGAGTCGCCAGGTGGATGTTTTTGTTGTTTTTAGAGATATGTGTTTATGGTCCACCACCAATAACTGATAAAAAGCCAATCTAGGGATGTTTTGGGGTTTTCTGAGTTTTTATGAAGCCCTATGGTTATTTGAGTGTTCTAAACCTGATTCATCACTTTGCTAGGGTGGTGAAACAAAAAGAGGTTACTCTAAATGATTCTATGGACTGCTTGCCTGATTAAATTTCGAAAGACTAATGAATCTACAAGAGTTTGCTAGACTGTTATATACTCAGTTAGTTCCACCGTGATCGCCATTATGTTAGGGTGGCGATGAGGTGGCTAAATTGGCAGGTATTCTTGAAGATAAGGGATGTCTGGAGTCCTAAGGTGCTCAGAGTCCCACTGATCGCGACATGTTAGTGAGCGGTGGATAAGTCAATCATAAGTCAATTAGATAGTATTCTTAAGGCTGCTGAAATGTTTAGGGAATCTAAGTTTTTTTATCACTCAGAGTTCCACCGTGATCGCCATTATGTTAGGGTGGCGATGAGGTGGCTCAATAGTATAGTGTGTTTTAGTTCAAAAAGGGGCTTTCCCTGAGTCTTGAAAGGTATTCAGATTAAAATGAATTGAGAAAGTCCCGCCGTGATCGCCATTATGTTAGTGTGTGGTGGGATAAGTCAATCGTATAGTATTCCTAAGGTCATGAGAAATGTTTAGGGAATCTAAGTTTGTTTATTACTCGCGTAAGTCCCGCCGTGATCGCCATTATGTTAGGGTCCCATGATTTGGCTGATTGGCAAGCCAAGTGACAGGGTAACATCAAACCAATCTTTGGAGCCTAAGGACCTAGCCTTCCTGGACTCAAAGAGGGTTCTCTCTATTTGTGTAATATCTATGTGTTTTCTTCTTGTGTTTTGATTTTAGTCTAGTTATGAAGTAGGTTTTTGGTTTTTCTTTTAATTTTGTGAGGGATGAATTGATCAAAGACTAAGATAGATAAGAATATTGTCAGATCAACTGGGCTATGGGGTTGAAAAGGTCAAGAAAGCTTCAGATGATGATACAAGGTTGTTGAAGAGCTGATTTGATCGAGGTAAAATGGATCTTTGGGTAAAATGGAGTGGGATGGACACTAAATTTGTGAAGAACAAAGGATTTCAAACATAAATAGTTCAATATCTGACATAAACATGGTAGGGCTAACCATTAATCATGAGAAATGTAACTATAAACTGATAAATGCATAGAAATAAACATTCAAGCAATACATAGAGATATATGACTCTCTAACTTTAGGAAATTGCTATCAGACTTTGGGGAAAGACAATTAAGACAAACAAGCAACTCAAAGCACTATGAGGAAACGCCTAAGCATAGTATTTCAAGCTATCAGACACTTTGAAGTAAGGTTGCAGAGTTTTAGGCAAAGGGAAAGATCAGTACAAGACCTCCTTGGTTCAACTAAGACAATCAAACAATCAAAGAAAGTTTTCAGAGGTGGAGCTATGACTAGCCATGAGTAAGCAGGGCATACTGTGAATCATACTTAGCATGCATAAAACCATGAATGAAACAAGCAAACAATTTCTTCAGTTATCAAAGAGTAATCAAGGATTCTTTGATGTGACTAAGAAGAAAGAAAACATAGAAGCTATAAAGAAACAGGAAATCTGAGGTGCCTCCAAGGGCATGTCTCAAATATATTCTCTACTGTCTTATAGCAAGCAAGAGCATGAAATATGAATGAAAACTAAGAAAACATAACAGAGAGGGACACTATACCATTTTACCAAGTCAAGGAATCCAACAACAGTCCTCTTTCATCATCCAAAAACATTCAAGAAACTATCCAATGCATGAGACAAGTGTTTCTTCCAAGCTTGTATAACCATATATTGCTATATATCATCAAGTTCAGCCTTATTTACAATGAAGTCTCTTGGAATATATAGGCCAAGATGGAGGAGGAAACCCAACCAAGGCAACTAGCAAGCCATTGGCTCAAAAACAAATATCTTATCTTGTCCTTGAGGCTTTGCAAAGCCCAAGGCACAAAATATCCAATAAAATATCTCAAAATGCTAAAAAAGGGAATAAATTTGACTTTTTATGACTGGAAATGCCCCAAAATAGTTTAACACACATTTGGAGAGGCCACTTCAGAAAACTAATTTTTTGGCCAAAAAGCACTAAGGGCGCATCAGCAGAAAATTGTTTTACTTTCAGATGACTTTTGAAGGCGTTCTCGATGTTGAAATGAGGCCCGTAATGGCTCGTTGGAAATTTCTGGATGTATAATTTTTGTAACTCCTTGAATTTTCCCAAACTGATGCCTGAAGGTCTATCAAATACTGAACTGAGTGAAAAATCCCAAAAATAGGCCTTGCTAATATGTGGGCAGAGTGTCGAAAAAGTGAGTGTTTTATGCATCTTTGGGGGACCAAAACAACTTCAAATGCTCTGAAAATTTCTAAGTAGATGCCCCTAAATTTAATGCATCTAATGGTACCACTCTCCAGAGTTGAGGATGCTCCAAACCAAAATGGCGACGCCCATGATTTTATGCAATTAGGCCCAAAATCTCAAAAAACAAGATCATGTCTAAATTCGCTCAATTTTGGTGAGCAAACCCCTTAAGGGTGTTTAGAAATAGGCCTAGAATCTCACGCCAAAATTCCAAGTCTAGATGTGTCCTTTCCACTTTTTCTCACCGAGCGCCCTCTTTGGGCAATTTTGATTTTTTCTTGGTTTTCTTCCTTGTTGTTTGGCATTTTAGCTTTGGCGAAGAAGTCATGGCCCCTTGCCTAAGAGAGGCAGCTAGCACATGCTTTGGAGAATGCCCTTCATGATCCATGTTTTGTATTTTCTTTCCCTCATCAGTGCTTGCTTGAGGGCTGCCTTGATGTTCCTTTTCATCATTACCTTACTACCCATCACTTTTCTCTTCATTATCACTGCTATGTTTAGACTCTTTGCCTTGTTCCTCATCATCACTAAAGTCATCTCTTTAGTATTGTGTTTGAGCCAAGAGGTCTTTAACAAGAAATTTTTGTGGTTTTTGATGTATCCTTGTGTTTTTGGCACCAAAAACCTCTTTCCCTCAATCACTATTTTTATCCTTGTTATCCACAGCAAGAAGAACCCTTTTAATTTGACAAAATCTTCATCCCCTATTCATTGTCTCTCTGTGTTTATTTGAAACAAAAAGGGACTCATTTGAAGTCATTGTTTTCTTTGATCATGACAAACATGGTATGTTAAAACAAAACAAGATATGTTTCTTCCTTTCACTGTCTCTAAACAACCTTTCAAACTTTCAACAAGGACATTACCCTTCTATCACCATTTCTTCTTTGGTTTAGTAAACAAGGTGTTCTTTGAAATCACTGTCAAGATGACTCTTTAAACTGATTTGAAAGTCTTTTACAAAACTTTTTTTTTGCCTCTATCAACTGTGTGTAACCTTAGCTGTCTCATAGCACAAAAAGGATTTTCAAATTTTCACATTAGCCCTTTTCCTTTTCACTGTTTCAATAAACAACCCTTTTGCAAACAGATCTTCAATCAACTATGATGATTTTACCTTTCAATCCTTTTTTTCCCTTTAGAGGCTATGTAGATTTTAACTATTTACAACAAAGACCTCTTTCAAACTGATAGCAAGCCCTTAACTTAAAAAAAGTTCCCTTGTGATGACCCTAGCAATCAAGTTCTCTTGGAAGAAGGTTAGTTAGCTTGTCCACAGTAATATCTTCTTTTATTAGTGATTAAAACAATTCTATTTTATTTCCAGGAAATTGTGTTATCTCTAGCTGGCAAACAAGTCTTTCTTGATGGAAATGAGGCTACTGAAACTCCCTTTAAAAACTGTCAATGAACCCTTTTCACTCATCACTATTTTCCTTTAAAATCTGATGTCTAACCTTCTCTTAAATCAAACATATGACCAGAGATATGAATACCTTCAAAACATGTCTTTTTGCTGCATTGGGAGATGAACTTGTTGTGCGAAAATTGATTTTGGCATCTTTGGAGACGTTGGCAAGTTTGCCACAAACCTGGTTGACAGTGGCCCGGGCGCCTGGGTGGTGGGCCGTTCAGGGGCAAACCGGGCAGGGTCAAAAACATAGGTTAGGGATAGTTTTTTACAACTTCAAAGATTGCACTCGGAAAATGAGTGTATGGGGAGCATTTGGAACTTGAAATGGAAAATTTTCATGCTTGGAGGGCTTTGAAAATGACAAAAAATGCTCGGGCCCTGCTGTTCAGGAGCAACCGGCGTTCAAGGGCAACACTGGGCTGAGCTAAAAACCAAATTTTAGAGTTGGTTTTTTCCAAATTCAAAGTAGACAGTAGGAGATGAGCATAGCAAGGACATTTTTCGCTTGAGAGGGATTGTTTTCATGCTTCAAGTGCTTTGGAAAAAGTAAAAAATGCATGGGCCATTGTCGTTCAGCAGCAACTCTGGGCACCGGGCCGTTCAGGAGTGTCCTGGGTAATGCTAAAAATGGAGGTTTAGAGGTGGCTTTTGCAAGTTCAATGATTGGAAGTGGAAACCAAGCATGATGAGGTCATTTGGCACTTGGAAGGAACTGTTTTCATGCTTCGAAGGCCTTGGAAAAAACAAAGAAATAATGGGTCGTGTCATTCAGCAGCAACCATGGGCGTCGGGCCGTTCAGAGGTGGTCTGGGTTGTTCATAAATGGGCAGTGTAGAGGTTAGAAATGGCACTGGCAATGCAATAATTCGAAGAATGGGATGGCACGGTCCTTAGGCAGGTGAAAGGAGCTTTATATACATCCTAATGGATTGGATATAAGCAAAAAACCCATGGGTGTTGTCGTTCAGGAGGAACTAGGCCGTTCAGAGTGATCGGGCACAAGCGTGCCGCTCCTACCTATAGGCGCACTGCTCCCTTCATAAATTTGTTCTATGTCCTCCTACAGGCGCACCGTGCTCATTCTTAAGTATGTCGCGCAGATATTTGAGCTTGAAAATTACCTAGAATTTGTTAAATACCCGCTTTCTCTCCTCCATGACTTGGTTCTGCACCGTTTCTTCTTCATTCCATGATCAGGCTGATGGGACACTTACATTGCATTAGACCGCATTTTTATAAAGCAGTAGTGGTTTCTCCTAATTCTAAAATTTGCTCACTGACAAACTACTTTTACACAACGTCCACTGGAAAGTGTTCTGCAAACGTCTAGCGTTGCCATCATCTAAAATTTTGCATTAAGCATTGGGATCTAGACCTGATCTGAATAAAAAATTGTCAAGTGCATGCATTTTTCTGAAGAATCCACAAAATCGTGATAACCTATAACATCCACTAGTTGTTTGTAACTGTCTTCTGCGCGTGCATATCCAATGATTTTCCCCTTTTAGGCATTCTCTGCAGCACAAACGCTTTTGTTTCATTGACCGCACTTCGACAGCAAAAACACCATCAATTTGTTCCATAGAATCAGTGTCCAAAAAGAATGTTTCATTTGTATTCAATGCACAAACTATATGTGCCTATTTCGCATAATTTGTTGTTGGCTTGAGCGCACCACCACTTTTACAACAAATTGCACAACTTTGTAAACATGAACTCCATGTTTAGATAATATATTTGGAGGGAACAATGTTGTCTTCTAGGCTATAAAAAAATCACACACTGCGCCTTCTACTTCCAACAAATCAACATGGTTCTGTGAGTGACCTGCCTGGTTAATGCTTTCTGCAATTTTAATAACAAGTGCTTCTTTCTCTCCCTGCCAATTTGAATGTTTACTCTTCAAGGTGTTTCTTAAAAATCGATGAAGGTCTCTTAAACACCATTTTTCTCCTTGCTTAAAACAGAAACTTCCTTTCGAATAGAAATTATAGGTGTTTTTGCAATCTGGGGCAATCCTTTAACAATTGTTTTCTATTGACAAAAACCCAATGAGCAGCTAAAGGTCTCTCCTTTGCTTCTTTTATCTTGAATTCAATATAACAAGTAGGCGTTGCATTGTCCCCATTTTGAGGGAAAGAACCCACAATCTCCCCATGTATTTAAAGCACTTCTCTTAAATGGAAAAGAGTGATGCCATGTGGAACATACTCAATACGAACTGATCTTTTTCCTCCAAGAATTGTATTTGATTCTTCAAAGGCCTCAGAATTTGCAGAAGGCCTCTGTTCTTTTCTTGAGGATGAGCCCTTCTCAGTTGCAGTTGCTAACTTTTACACTTTGTGAGTCTGTGCTTGAAGAATCTAGTTCAGTGAAGTCATCATTGTCCTTGCTACTGTCATTAGGGGCAGGAATCTGAACATCCTTTGTAGCACTAGTTTTCAGGTTGTTTGAATTATCATCATCTTTGTTAGGAGCACATGCTATGAGAAAGATTTTCAAAGAACCACCAGAATTGTTGTTTCTGTGGTGTGTTTTGATTTTGTCACCAAAGGTTTCAGACAAATTTTCCCTCCTAGAAAACTTTTCCTTTGTGAATGGATCCCTTTTTTATTCAAGTTTCTTCTTGATGCTTGTTATGCTAGTGTTGCTTGGACTGGATCCTGTTTGCAGCTTTTTGAAATTTTCAACAATCCTATGTAACAACTTCATGCAATTGAATTATCATCCTTCACTTTTATTTCAACATTGTAAGGCATATCAAGCATATTTTGCCGCTTTTCAGTCTTGGAAAGAATTTTTAAATTTGTACATTGCAGTTTACCAAGCCTAGAAACCTTTGTTTCTCCTTGTCTCAAACTGATTTTCCCTAGTCTTCTTTGAAGAAGTTTATCATAAAGACACCATTGCAGCCTTTTAATCACCATGAGGAAATCTCCATTTTTTTATGAAATGAAGAAGCCATAAGATACTGCCATAAAACTCTGTCTTGTATGGAATGAAAGGAGTGCTGAAACTTTCAGACTTGGATTGTTGTTTATAGAGGAGTCCATTATCAAGACAACCTTGCAGCCTTTCAATCAATCATAGGGTAAATTGATTGCTTCATGAAGTAAGGAGGCTTTTTTAACAATCTGTCTTGATTTCTAGTTGGTCCTGAATGAAGTCATGCCATGATAATTTCCTGAGGCCTTATGTTTATGATGAAAGGGGTTAATAACATTTTCCACTACAGCCTCTGAAGTATAATGAAAAACCCATTGCTTTTGAAGTGATGAGGGTCCTTTTATAGGCATATCCTCTGATTTTTCACCAAGGAGATTATCATTTTTATCCTTATTGTGGCTTGTCAACACCATCATGCATTTCTCTTCTATAGCATTTCCTTCTTCAATGGCTGCAATAGGATTTTCAGTAACCTGTGGAGCACTTGATCTATGTTCTTTACCATAAGGATACGAATTAGAGTAGCAACCAATTCCTGAATTTGAACCTGATATGAAAGCAAAAGATGCAATACTTTGGAAGCTCATTTTTTTTTTTTATCTTTTTCTGTGCAGCATACTTTAGTCTTTGAAACAGGATCAAGATCAAACAGTTAATGATATTCTATTTGGGCTGTCAAACAATTTCCTTTGTCTTTTGAAAAATGAAAAACACCTTTCACCTTGTAGCCTTTTAATCACTATTTTACCTCCTTTTTAAAACAGTCTTTTGCAACCTCTGCCACATTTGAATAGAATACTCCTCAAAATGATGTGGTAATCTATAGTTTATGAGGTAGGAAGTTCTCTAAACCATGATCAAAAACTTTGTTTTTGAATCAAGGAGATCATTCACCTTTAAAACCACCGATGTAGCCCTTTAGAACCATAATGCCTCCATTTTTTTATAAAATGAAAAGGTCATAAGATACTGCCATTTTGTCCTTCCAAACTCTGTTGTCTATGAAAGTGGCCATAAGGACTCTGTTATGCTTGATTTGTGTATAATGGGAGATGATTACAAAATACTGTTTCAGCCTTTACAAATGGTCCTTCAGACCTATCATGAAGCTTTCCTCATTATCTGTTGATGGAGGTCATCATTCATTTCCTGCTTGTCATTTTGGATATCCTCAAACAATGGTGGGCCCTCTACTTATTTGTGAAGGAGACCTATGCTTGATAACTGCCATACCAACTGTACTTTTCGAAGAAGGTCTTCAACACCATACTACTTCATTTATTTTGAAATAGTGACCTTGGATCTTTTTGAAGAAGTTTTTAAAAATACCAATCATTGCAGCCTTCGAAACCCCTAAGTATCCATTGTTGTTGTAGTAAGGAGGTCTTTTAAAGTCAAACTTGACATACTGATGTTCATCAAGGAAGTGGCCCTTTTTTAAAAACCACTAATAAAACTTCTTAAGACCATATAAAACAACAGTGTTGTTCTTATGCATATTGAAAGGTTTTCTCTATGATTATGATATGTCTTATTTCCTTACATGCTGTCTTGAAACTTGAAACACTGTGTTATGGCGTTTCTCATCCATTTTTACAATGTGTCCTCTGTCCTTTGAGTTAGTTGAAAGAGTAACCCTTGATATTTGCCTTTCCTTCATAACTTGGAGTGAGTTTATGCTCTTTGAATAGATCATTTTAAGTGATGACTGTGCTTTTTCCACTTGTCATGTTGAATTATCTCTTTTCAAAACAGTCCCTTGAGGGCTAATATCAACACAAACGGAGGAAGATGAGACTTAAAGTAAGTCATCCATGTTGTTATTCATTTTATGTCTATTTGTGGATTCACAGTTTCTTGAGAAGTTTGTTAACACCCTTAAATCTGCCAATGTTGGGTCAACCACACTCCAGCAGTTTTGCAACCATTTTCATCTTCTTACTCTTTACCAAAAATTTAATTTCAGCTCCCAAACTGTCTCTGGATTCAATCTTAATTCCAGAATCATAATGCATCAGGGTATAAGTAGCCTGCTTTTCATCTTGTATATCATATCATGGGCTCATATCATTAACTGAGTCAAAAGTCCCTTATGCGATTTGAAAATGCCATAACATCCTCCTTAATTGTGGAAAGCATTTTTATTCCCTACAAGCTTTTGTTCTGCTTATAAACTTTCAATTGTTCCCACTGATTTTCAACTTTGAATTTCCAATTGAAAACTTTCTTAAACATAATCTAAACCTGCTGATGCATTTTTTGTTTCATCCCTTGGAAGGAGGTGGCCTACACCAGCTCTGAAAACACTTAAAACACCTTGACCCTCTGCTTTTAAATGAAGGAGGTCTTATTGATCCTTTTCTTAATCATCTTCTCTTTATTGGAGGAGGTCATTATCATTTTTCCCAACCATTTGCTCTTATACTGGAGGAGGTTTTTAGCATGTCACCCAACCATCTGCTCTTGCTTGGAGGAGGTTAACACAGTTATGACATTTCATGCACTTGCTCTTTGACGGAGGTCTTCACAGTCATGACATTTCATCCATTTGCTAAACTGTGTCATCTTTCTTTGCCACACATGTCTCTGCTCGGTATATCAGAATAGGTAATAAAGTGAAATCTTGACAATCTGCTATATGAGGCATATTTTGAGATATGTATCCTTTGTCAAATATATTTTTGAAACTTTTAAACCAGAAACCACATGACATGTATTTGTAGATTATTTGCTTGCTAGTCATCATTTACTAACATTTTTTTTTTACTGTGTTTGCAGAGGTACATTGGATTTGCTCTTTAACTAGTGTTTTTATCCCAGGCTCAAGGCAGCATAAGAAGAAGTTGTCTTCTTATATTTAGTTTGATGATGTATTCTGGAATACTCGTACATTTCTGCTTCTGAGAGAGACACTGAAACACTGTAGATCAATCATTATATCATTTTGGCTTTTGAAACATGTACTTCTGCTTTCTTTTCATTGTAGCTCTCCATCTTCTTACTGATGGCAAATCTCTTCAACATGAGAGACTTATTTGGACTTGTCTCTTTGTTCTTGTCTGGATACAGTTTTTCATTTGATTTTCACCCTGCAGAGATGCAAAAAAAATATGACTTTGAACCTTTGAAATCTCCTTTAGTGTCTTATGGAGATTTTTCCCAATCTTAAGCATATTGTTTTAGTCTGTGCACATGCTCATCTCTTTCTGTACTAGATCTTTGTAGAATTTCTTCCAGACTGAGACAACAAGACCTTTTAGTGGCATGACCTAGGGGTATATCAAGGTTTTCTTTTGCAGATTAAGCGCTAATTCAGGGCTAGTTGGTATTGAACAAAGGATTCTGGCTCAGGATTTTTTTTGTCGAGGAAGGGATTCTCTAAAGTGCCACTACCTAACTTAGGGAAACTTTCATTGATTCTGATTTTGTTCGACAAGAAGATCAAGGATAGGAAGGGAGACACTTTGTCAAATATTGGACAGTGAGTTTCATGAGAACCAAGGGGAAAATGATAGTAGACAAGCAAAACCAAGACAACTATAGATAGGGATATTTTGCTGAAACAAGACATGACTTTTAAAACTAAAGATTGCTCTGATCATAGGCTGACAGGAAGGGCTATGAAAGCAAAAATTTGTTTAGGGGTTTTCTAGATGACAAATTGACATATGGAGATCAGCTTCTAGAAAACTCAACTAGGAATCTAGTCATCAACAACAGGTGAAAAATACTGATGGCTAACACATTCGTTAACTAGGAATCAATATTATAGCTTGTCTTGTTTGTGGCTAGACCCACTCTAGGGCTAGTGGGATCGCCTCTGTCCGCAAAGGGGATTTACCTCACCAACATAGTGGATGCTACTATCTATCGATAGTTAGTGGGTTCGTTAATGTATCTAGTGAACACGAGAACTGACATTTGCTATGCGGTTAACCAGCAGAGTCAAGCTATGGTTAAGCCTACCAAGCTCTTTTGGAAGGCAGGTAAGCATGTCCTGAGATACCTGAGGGGCACATCAGAGTATGGTTTATGGTACAGACAGAAGGATGGAGTGAATTTTCATGGATTCACAAATGCAGATTGGGCGAGCACTCCATCAAATAGAAAGAGCACATCAGGGGGATCTTTAGTATCGGGTCTACAATTTTTTCTTGGTACAACACCAATCAGAGATCCGTGGCACTCAGTTCAGCGGAAGTAGAATAAATGGCAACGATTGAAGCTGCATTAGAGGCTATCTAGATGAGAAAGATCTTGGTTGGTTTGTTTGGTTATCATATGGATCTGACAATGATTCATTGTGATAATCAAAGTTGCATTAAACTCTCGATTAATTCAGTGTTTCATGATAGATCTAAGCACATAGATATCTGGTACCATCATCTCAGATATTGTGTGTAGAGGAGAATCATGTTGCTTCATTACATTCCCACGAAAGATCAAGATGCAGATATTCTGATGAAGGTGCTCACCAGGAGAAAATTCGAATACCATAGAGACAGGATTGGGGTGAAGGATAACCCCTTACTTGTTGAGAGGGAGTGTTGAGATTCAACAAGAAGATCCTAGTGAAAATTAAGCACCTACACTAGGAAGGAGCCTCAAGCTATTTTTAGGTGTATGCATATTTATAGATGTATGTGCATAATCTATTTATAGAATGCATGTCTATTTATAGATGCATATCTACTATTATTATCCCTTAATATTAGTTGGACAATAAACTATAATCTATTCTCAATGAGCACTTGGAAATATTTAACAGAAGTGGAAAATCAGTTAGCGAAAGGAATTTCGAGTTAAGTGGTTGGTTGGTGGGACATGCAGGTTGACTTAGTTGGAGCTGAGTGATTCGAAGTTGTAACAGAGTTGGAAGTGTAGTTGTACAAGTTGTAAAGTAATTTAACTCAGTTAAGTGAGTTAAACTCAGTTGTGCTAGCTGTAACTGAAGATGTACTAGTGAGAGATCAAGTGAATTAATTATTAATTAATTCACAATCATTTGTCTCACATGCAACTGGAAATTTACTATTATTAACTGCATGCATGTCAGATCTAGTGGAGACCCAATTGATTTATAGGTGAAAGGGAAGTAAACTATCAGCTATGAGATTATCTGGTTGCACACATGCAACCACACACACATTGGATGTGCCCATGAGGATTGCGTAGTCAAGGTAGGAAATATTGTATTCATTCAGGGATTGCGTAGAGGATTCAGGTTGTATGGAGACAGTAAATTGGCTAAGGAACTTGTCAATTTTCGTATCACATTGTGAGACAATTAGCTCATGTACCGAGGGCTCTTGGATTGGAGCTTTGTATGTAATTATTTCATGATCCATGATATAATATATAATAGAAGATAATGGGGTTTTTAGCTATAAGCCCGGGAAATTAACTGTGTTTTGTGTGATTGATATTTCTTCATGATATTGTAATTGGCGATTGTGTTTTTAATTCTGCACAGTTTTGTAGAAGTGATTCTATATTTAATAGTAGCATATTGTTAGATCAGGAGAATCCAGTGACATACATGTATTTTGTATAATTTCTACAAGTGAAAATAATAATGATCAATTTTTAAAATCTTGCATAGACCAAAATACTTTTACAAGTAGAAATACTAACTTTGACAACAAAATTCTAGTATTCAAACTTGAGATCTGGTTAAATTAAATAATTTTTACATAAAATATCCATTTATATATTACAAATATTATTGCTAAACCTTTAACTTTGAGGGCCTCACAACTTGTATGCTAATCCAAGTTTTGTGCTTATGTTCTACTCACTCATAATGAACTTCCTCCTCTGCTTCTAGGTTGCAATGTGGGGTAGTATTTCCACACTAATTATTGTGCTAGCCTCAAAACATAGGCCCTAGGGATCATAATGTATTGTGGAAAATAATTTTAGATTGATATTTAATAATTTGAAGGCAACCACATTGTTAGTGTGAATTATAATCACAAGCATACGAAGAAATCGCACTTTATTTGTGCATAAAAAACAACCCTAACATCAAAGATGGTTGTCAATTTCTTTAGATCTGCAGTTAATTGGCCAAGACAAATGCTACAGAAATCCAGATCTATGCAGTTAAAGATATTAAACGGCAAATAAATAAGAGTTGCACCATGCATCCAATGAACAAGACAAGAATATTTTTAAAGAATTTTTGTATTATGACACCTAGGAAGGGAACATAGAAGGATGTTAACAGTCCCCCTCAATGGAATGGGTTCTTGTATGTCCTCAACACTTTATATCTAAGATCTCTCTCTCTCTTGATGGTGTAGAAAACCCAGACAAAAAATGGAACTCTAGGGGAGTTCTTAAGTAAAAAGATAGAAAAATATGACAATGATGGAGGATCAAAGTCAGACCAAAAGTATAGATCCAAAGTGAACTTTAGGCAACAAAAGGTAGTGAGTGAATGGAAAAACCCTTCTATTTATAACAAAATATTGAGTTAGTCTAAATATTGGTGCATAATTAAAATACTATTAACCAAATCTAGATCCAACTTTTGTGGAATATTTTTTTTTTTGTTGGAGGGAAAAAGAATTTGAATTTGGTCAAATCTCTTTATTTGTAAATAATAAATAAATAAATGATTTATTTATTATTTTAAGAATGTGGTTGAGTAATAATTAAATAAATAGTGATTTATTCAATTATTTATAAATTATTTAGTCAAATTTAACAAGGAATATTATTTAAGTCATGTTTTAAATAATTATTCCTAGAAAATAATCAGATAAATAATGATTTATCTAATTAATTTTCCTGTTTTGGGTTAAATATGACCAGGAATATTAATTAAACTGTTGTTTAACTAATTATCTTTTGAGGAAAATCAAACAAATAAGGATTTATTCAATTATTCCTCATGGGGTTTCCTGTTTAGACCATAAACAACTTAATAAATTAAGGGTTACTAGGTTATTTTCATAATGAAAGAAATTTTACAAGGGTAAAATTCGTCTTACATGGTGTACTTTGGTCCATCTAATAGTAACAGGTTATATGACCAAAAATTGGTGTAACAGTTTCCCCCCAGCGTGCGAGCGTTAAGAGAAAATTGTATGACCGAAGTATGTTGTAGGAACTCAATCACTAGATGCCAAAGGGGGAGTCAGAGAGAGAGAACTATAAGGTAGACTAAAGCGCGAGAGGACAAGACCCTAAGGAGGTGAGACTTACAGGTGCGACAAGTCTCTTTTATGAGTGAGTACCTGTTCTACATGAGGCGGGGGAGGCATACCTATGCCCACCAAGATAACAAAGTACAAAGAATAATGCGTCCAGTAAACAAGGGACTGAACTATATAGTACATGCTAGCATAAAGATGGGCCAGATAAAAACATGATAATGGATCCCACATACATACTGTGCCTGGGACAACAACCATGACTTATACAATAATTTTTGAGTACGTGAGATACAAGTACAACCAAAGAGGCCTTGTAATACAGGATAGGGCTCTAAAAATATTAATGATACATGCAAACTAAAGAGGCGCTACAAGCGGCTAAGGCTGGAACCATCAAATCTATGGAGCTGCATCCAAGGCTATAGTAGAGAGGTCATCCGGGTATGTGGGGGGCTACCTGAAGGGCCACCTCCTCATGAGGTCCGGAACATCTTACACTCACCGGTAATCACCGGTACAATCTGTTGCATCACTGAACCATCGAGTATACGGAGCTCGATCATGCCATGAGGAGCTGGAGCTGAGAAACAATCAAGTCAAAGGCCAATAAAGAGTCCCTTTTCTTGATTAGGGGCACCGAACAAGAGTGGAAGCTGGAACCAAGGAATACCGCCCTCTAGACTTGTCTTCTAGAATGAATAAGTTGAGGTCGACAGAAGGAGGTCTGCCATAGGTGAGGCAATAAGGGATCCTCAACTAAGGCATGAGAGAAAATAGTAGAGCGACTGTTAGACTGACACTAGGGATAATGGTGGAATGGGGGGTATTGAGTAGCAGGCTAGCGACTTCCCTTGTTAGAGCATAAAGGGCATGGATGACCTGGCAGCTACTGACTCAGCACCGGAGGGGATAGGGGACAGTATGACTGAAGGCCAAAATGTGCGACATGATAGAGGAACAAAGCAATGAAGGTGGAGGACTATAGCGGGATACAAAGGGACTCGGGATAGACTCCATGAATGTGATGATGACTCAACTTGGATGCTCTAAACAAGGGCGACTCAATGATGTTGCCACACAGAACAGGCCCGGTGGGGACCATAAAAACATGAGTACAAGATAGTTACTCACGACGAAAATCGACACAAGAATGGACAAGTATGAAGGCAAAATGGTGCCCCAAGTACAAGTGTTGGAAGTTAAGAGATTCGATTTTGAGGAGTGGTGAAGTGACACTTCTTGGAAAAAAAATGTGTCCAGGTGAAGTATCAAATCATAGAAAACTAAAGGATACCCATTTGAGAGCTCGGTGATCTCATTTGTCTTGGTCAACTAACTGCAGATCTAAAGAAATTGACAGCCATCTATGTAGTTAAATATATTAAACAACAAATAAATAAGATTTGTACCATGCATCCAATGAACAAGACAATAATATTTTTAAATAATTTTTGTATTATGACACTTGGGAAGGGAACATAGAAGGATGTTATCAGTCCCCCTCATTGGGATGGGTTCTTGTATGTCCTCAGTGCTTCAGATCTAAGATCTCTCTCTCTTGATGGTGTAGAAAACCCAGACAAAAAATGGAACTCTAGGGGAGTTCACAAGTAAAAAGATAGAAAAATATGACAATGATGGAGGATCAAAGTCAGACCAAAAGTATAGATCCAGAGTGATCTTTAGGCAAAAAAAGGTAGTGAGTGAATGGAAAAACCCTTCTATTTATAACAAAATATTGAGTTAGTCTAAATATTGGTGCATAATTAAAATATTATTAACCAAATCTAGATCCAACTTTTGTGGAATATTTTTTTATATTTGTTGGAGGGAAAAAGAATTTGAATTTGGTCAAATCCCTTTATTTTTAAATAATAAATAAATGAATTATTTATTTATTATTTTAAGAATGTGGTTGAGTAATAATTAAATAAATAGTGATTTATTCAATTATTTATAAATGATTTAGTCAAATTTAATAAGGAATATTATTTAAATAATGTTTTAAATAATTAGTCCTAGAAAATAATAAGATAAATAATTATTTATCTAATTAATTTTCATGTTTTGGGTTGAATATGACTAGGAATATTAATTAAATTGTTGTTTAACTAAATATCCCTTGAGGAAAATCAAGCAAATAAGGATTTATCCAATTATTACTCATGGGGTTTCCTGTTTAGACCATAAACAACTTAATAAATTAAGGGTTACTAAGTTATTTTTCATAGTGAAAGCAATTTTACAAGGGTAAAATTGGTCTTACATGGTGTACTTTGGTCCATCTAATAGTAACAGGTTAGATGACCAAAAATTGTTGTAACACATATATAGTTCCTTATGTGTATACTTTATCTCATTTTTTACAATTTCCAGGCTTGTTTTCCCGACGAAACTTATACTTATATTATGAAACCAGTGTTACATGCTTGGAAAATCTAGTATGTTATTCTCATCATGACTACTCTTTAAGAAAGCTATTAATGCATATATTCTATTACATCGTTCCCATGGTGGGATTGAATAACGATATTCATTATCAGACATATTCTTGAGAATCTCAAGTTTGTTATCCAAGGTTTCAAATAGTTAACACACTATCCATAATTTGAACCTATTGGTATCCTTTCAAATGAGAAGGTATGAGAAATATATGGCCCCTATTTCTTCTATTAATGATCATGTTATCATGCTCAAGTAGTAGGATGAATTGGTCCATCCATATTGTAGGAAACCACATCACCCATTTCCATTCTCATCAACTTTCATTTTTCTTAAGAGTGGATTTTATGTTTCATTAAGTTTAAGATTATCATCCTTTCTTAATGCCTTGGTGTGAATCTCAATCTCTAGGGTGTTCCTACTTTAAATTTTAGAGTAGTTGTCCTCTCTTGCAAATAGTTGTTGCAAATGTTCATTAACATGTTTATGAACTTCCCATGTACTACCATTAAAATTCTCTAAATCAACACTTCTCATATTTACATCAAGCACACTCAACAAATTTGTTATGCCACTTCGAAAATCTTCCAAACTAATTGGAATGGATTCTTACTTCTAGATTTATTTTCAAATTTGTTATCTATGAACTCAATCTCTGATTGTGCCAAGCCTAAGTGCCATTATCCTAACTTCTCTCCAACTAGGCTTCTCAAGATATTACTTGAATGATTAATCAACTCTATTTTATAGTCCCTAC